>JALBCR010001744.1:0-210453 GCA_030710515.1 Abscondita cerata | reverse complement strand
TTCGAGGAGAGATTGTGGCGGCTTTGAGAAAAGGTACACCGGATTGGTTTACGGGTTTGCGTTCGATTACGATGACAATAGATGAGTACGACAGTTCATTTGTCGATTTTTGCTCGGAACTCTACATTAGTTTACTACATAGTCTTTCATATTACCATCCATTATTTGAAGGGTACACAGTGGTCCGAATTGTTTGGATAATAATATTTTAATTTTAGGACAAATGGAATTCCGTATTTTAGTGTAGTATTTAAACAATTAGATAAGTTATTAGCCGACGAAGTTGTAGCTTTTTTAAATCAAAACGAACATCCTGACGCCGCATACAGCAGACTGATATTTGCGGTATATTTAGAAATAAAAGATGTAGCGTCTTTTGGCCAAAATTTGCCGTCAGGAGGTGACCATAAGTTGAATTTGGTTCGGTGTCACGAGTGGTTCGAACCTTCTGTAAGCTGTTGGTTGTCGATTTGCAAATCTAAAGCATTGCAAAGGGTAAGGTAATTTGATTGGTGTGGTTGTTAGTATCAACTGATTTTTTCAGGTACGTACGTCAATAGATTTACAAAAACCGTGCGATAATGAAAAACTGGTTAAGCACAATTCGTCAGCAGTTGACGTAGTTGTGATGTTTTGTCAATTACGAGACTTTTGGAGACTTCTTCAGTGGCCTAAAGCATCTTCCGTACCTTTACTTTCTCAATTACTAGATTGCATTTGTTCTGCGGCGTTACTTTATGCCGACATGACTTTTCAAATACTTATGGAAACTGGTTATTTTGATCGATCGGGACCGTTTAGGATATCAGACGACATGTGCATTGCGGCTAATAACTTAGAGTATGTACATAAGTTCACTTCTCTTTTAGGTACATAAGTAAATTTTTTTAAGTACAACAAGTAATTAATTTAATTTTTTAGAAAATTATTTCGATTTTATAACTCTGGAGTCAATTGCACCTGAATCACAATGCCTTACATTAACTAATCTCTTAGACGCTACTTTAAAACAACTTCAACTTAAAGTAATCGATATTCTAAAAAAAATTGGTCCACAAATGCAGGAAGCTCTTCGTAAGGCGATGTTCCATTTGGCTTGGTCACCTGACACTTTGCCGACGAACGAAGCAGTTGAACCATTATTCGATTACTTGCACAACCATTTTCTTGCCTTAAATATAGCTCTACTTCCCCAAAATTTTCAAAGAGTGCTTTTGAGGTAAGTTTTTAATATGATTACTACTCTGTGATACTGTATTAATACAAAATAGCGTGCGGTAATGGATCCCATTATCGCATTAGTGCTTTGTAGTAGGTTATTCGTTATTTTTTTTCAATTGTGACAAATAATCAAAGCGATTGATCGCACCTAACTTAAATATTACTACTACCGTGTATTGAAAAACATTGAAATGATACGCAACGTATATAAATAAAATGTACCAAAAATCGTACCGACATTTAAATGGTTCTACCGTCGATTTTAACCTATTCTTTTTAGTATTTCTGCAACTGACGTAGGCACACTTAGGCCCAAATTTAGAGAGCGTCCTAATATCAAACTCACCCCTAACGAATTAGTCACTCATTGCTGAATCAAGCTTGTCTAAAATCTCGCTCACTTCGACATATACTATCGCGCTACCGTTCCCTCTCACTCGGATGCGCCCAATTGTAGCTCCTTCCTTTCATAGCGGGCGACGTCGTCTTTCGGGAGAACACCAGGCGATAACAAACGCGACGCTTCAGCGAAAAAAAAACGGAAAATTTCGATTTTGTTTCGGTTTTTCGTATTTTACGGTTTTCGATTCAAAAATAATTCTAATTTTATCGCGGTGCTTTGTAGATATCATCGTTTTACCCAATAATTTAAAAAAAAAACCGCTTCGTATCAAACGTCTCCGAGAGCTACGGTTTTTTTGTGAAAAATTGAGAAAAGTATTTATTTGCCTAAACGGGCCGCAGATTTTCGATAAAAGACGAACGCGGTGAATTTTTTGAAACGCAAGGGATGTCGGGGACAATCATTTTTAATTTACACAAAAATTAGTTTCTCAAGCACTACATATTTATGAAATTTTTCTTGAATTTTTTTTATTACACAAAATACTTTTCCTTGATTCAGGGTCGATAGCGTATTTGATATTTAAGTTAATTATACAAAAGATATTTTTGAAACCCTTTTTTAGTAAAATTAAGAATGCAAAACAATGGTTTTGTGGTTTTCATTGTATTTAAGCAAGAAATAAACTAATTTTTACAGTTTAGCGAGCAAAGCGAGCCCTGTCCATTACCAAAGTTGCATTGAAACTATTTTTTGAGTAAGAAAAGTTAGTGTTAGCGAAGAGGCAACCCCATCGAGGCGAAGCGGCGCTGGACTAGGGTCGCGGAAAACGATCTTTACAATTTGGCAAGTCGTGTCTTTATAAAAGTTGCAGTGAAATTATTTTTTTGAGTAAGAAAAATTTACGAACGATCGAGTTTGCCGCGAAGCGGCGCTGTGTTAGGAATTCGGAAAACGACTCTACTTTCATCTTCACAATTTGGCGAGCGAAGCAAGCCGTGTCTTTAGCAGAGTTGCATTGAAACTATTTTTATGGGTAACAAAAGTCAGCGAGTTTGATATTCATAATTGGGCGAGCGAGGCGAGCCGTGTCTTTATCAAATCTGCATTGAAACTATTTTTTTGAGTAAGAAAATTAATTTCCGGGAAGCGGCAACCCCATCGACACGAAATGACACTGGTCTGGTCGCGGAAAACCATTTTACTCGGATCTGCACAATTTGGCGAGCGATGCGAGCCGTGTCTTTATCAAAGTTGAATTAAAAAGTATTTCTTGAGTAAGCGAACGAGTCGCGAAGCGGCAACCTCATCGACGTGGAGCGGCGCTGGGCTAGAATTGCGGAAAACGATCTTCACAATTTGGTTAGCAAAGCGAGCCGGGACTTTAACAAAATCTCATAGTCATTGTCACAGAAATCACAGTAACTTCGAATTACAAACTTCGACGCTACATCAACAACAGTCACGAGGCAAGTAAACAACTCTACATGTCGAGGCAATTTTTTGGTACATTTTATTCGTATGCGTTGACTTTCCAATTATTTCCATTAACGCTACTAATTTAAAATTTTATAGGTTTATTTATTAAACAAATTTAGAGTAAATATCAGCGACATAGAAAAACTAGTATAAAAACTACGTGTCACTTTTTTTTGCCACACTCCGTTCAGTCGGGCTGCAAATTTTGATGTGCAGCAAAAAATCTGGTTGAGATGAGATTTGTTTTTCAACATACTATTTTCTGTAACGATATAACACTATACATGTTTATACTGATCTTCTGAAACACCATACATAACACACATACATCACAATACAATAAAGAAATACGAATAAATAAATAATAATTAGTTAATACAAGAGAGGACTTTACACATTGCAAATTTAAAAAAAAAGTGCGAATATGCGTTATTTTTATCTTGACAAACGTAACGGAATCGGCGGGTCAAGTCAACGTTCGAAAGTGGATCCTACTCCCACTTCTGCACTGGAGGGGCGGAACGGCAAAACAGACTGTCCGTTATTACATGTTTATTTTATTGGTATATCCATTTTTCAATTTTATAACTTAATCCTAAATGATACAATAACACTGAAACAACCTTGTTGGGTCGGCTTTCAACTTCTCAATTTCTTCGTCCATTTAACTTAACCTAAGATGACACGCTTTGGTCTCTCGTGGCTTGGCATGTCATCTACATCGTATTCCCAAAGCCGCCGTATGAGGTGAGCAGTGAGGAATACGTGAAGGGCAGATGCGATTGCCGTGCGAAGTCTGCTGTTTTAGGTATTTGGAGTTAGTAATGAAGACGGGTCTTTGCGAAAAAGTTAGAGAGCGTCTCGATGTTGCGGAAGCATTAACTTTGATCCTTTCTGTACATGTGTCTAGGAAATCTAGCACCAATCGAAAATTACTTTCGGCTTGTGTAGTGGACAGTGATATTGCCAGTGATTAATTGTCGCAAGTGTTGCGGTAGTTGTAGAGGGTGGAATGTCGTTTTTGTTTTTGTTTTGGTGGCTGTGTTCAAACATTTCTTTACGAGATCAGTTAGATGTAACATCGTCTTGAATTTGTTGGATATTTGAGATAATGGGCCTCGGTTTGGAGTGTCGGCTATGATGTCGCGTTGTTTTTAAATTGTAAATTGCCTTTGTTCCTGAAATCTCCTAGTTGGAGTAGGACCGGTTTGTGGTCTGAACTCAGGTCCGAGAACGTTGTCAGAACGGTGTGGGGTGACGAAATGTCGATAACGTCCGGCAAACCGCGTGCTGGGTGTAGCGTAGGTTTGTATGGACCTTTAACTATGAGGTTTCCTGTGTTGGTGAAATCGTACCGGCGGTGGCTAGGGCAAACAACGTCGACGGTACCACTATCCTAGCGAGTATGGGGTTCAATGTCCTTCGTACGTGTGGAGCAGAGTTAGAGCTGCCGTTGCTGTTACATCGTCGCTTAGGGTATGCGGAGCATCTCTTGTAGTTGGCAGGGTGGTCTTGTTGGCAGTTGCAGCATCGGATTGCTCTATCTTTCCGCTTCTCACCACATTGAAAGGAAAGTGGGAGTCCAAGCACTTGACGAACCCTGTACGCTTCACTGCAGAAACGAGCGTAGTGACTGAAGTGCTGGCGGTGATAGCACTGACCCAGGCTTGAACCCCACCAATTTTGGTGAAATCGTATATGGCCTTTTTCTGTGTATTTTTCTCGATCTACGCAACAAAGTGCCGTGTTGGATGTCGGGTGCGGTCTGAAATCATACCAGATAATTACGGGTAAGGTCCATAGTTACATTACTACCACCTCGTCTCGCGGAAGCATTCTTCTGATGACCCCTTTCAACAGTTGCTCGCCCTTAAACAGGTGGGAGTGGAAGTTCAGTTGAGCTTCTTCCAGTACAAGTGTGGTGAAGCTAAATTTTTATAAATATCTTTATGTATTTTTTCTTCAAATAAAGGTCGTGTTTAATTTATTGTACAAAATTGTTTGAAAATTTTTTGTCCGATAAGCAAGATATGATAATCACATGACTTACACACAACGATATTTTGATGATATTAATTGTATTAAAAATTATGAAAGTAGGTAATAAGTTCTGAATTAGACAATTGTTTATATAAAACTAATTCTTCCATATAACTATTGGGGACGTGGTAACACTACTAAATATGTATGAAAATATTAGAAAAAAGAATTAGAATGGTAACCGAAGAGAGAATGAAAGGAGAATAAAGTGGATTGACACAAGGAAGAAGCGCACATGATCACATATTTACAATAAAACAGATTGCAGAGAAAGTACGAAAAGATAAAAGGATGATTTATCTGACTTTCTTGGATCTTGGAGAAGTATTTGACTAGGAACCTAGTAACACAATATGGAAATTACTAAAAGAAAGACATGTAAAAACGAAACTTATAATGATGACTCAAACAATACATAAGAATAAGCAAAACGCAATTATAAGAGAGAATAAAATATCAAAAAATTTAAAACAAATATGGGATTAAGGCAACGGGGAAGCCCAAGTTTACTGATATTTATTATATTTATGGATAAAATAAGTAAAAATTTCAAAAAGAGGGTCAATGTAACGTAGGAAATATACGCGGACATTATTTACAAATATATTTAAATACTTGTAATTTAGTACTGAAAGAGAATAAAATGAAAATTAATAAAAGTAAAAGATAAAAACGAAAATTGAAATTGAAGCAGAAAGTATTGAACAAGTAAAAATGTGTCTGTCTTCCATATAACTTCTAATCAAAACTATTCGTGTTACACCGTGTATAGTATTAAATTTTTCATTAATAAAAAAATTTCAGAAAATTTGTGATTTACGTTTGTGAAAAAAATCATGTTTAGCAAACGTGAGCAATGTCTTTTTCTCACTTGTCCGGTTGACACACTCGCTTCGCTCATGTGGCCAATTTTCGAACGTATGAGGAAAAGGCATAGTTTGGTCACATGTACTAAAAATAGCTGTTTAGTAACAGAAGTTTAAAGTTACTGCTTATATTCTACTCAATTTCCTAAACAGACATCGACACAAAAAAAATAAAATTGGCAATGATTTCATTGTTTACTTTTATTTATTTAATATTTTTTGTTTATTGAATGTTTAAATTTTTTTTTAGAAATCTTGGTCTCCAACCATTAAGTGTCTGCTAGCTCAAATCGACAGTGGTCTCTGACACTAAATGGGGTTTATGCTTACCGTGCTCACAAATGGAATATTAGTAATATTCACGATGCTTTAAGAACGTCATCCATGGTTGTTTAGAAAAAGTTATCATCAAACAAGCACAAAATCAGCACTTTCGTAAATGATAGAAAATGCAAAGGGATGAAACTGGTCTTTATTAAGTTGACTCAAACGATTCGGTTATCGACGAATCTAAATTTATTCAGTTTGCCACCATTTGCACATTAAAAATTAATTGAACTCACGATTTGAAACCCACAAAATAACTTCCATTTATAATTAATTAACTTTGTTAAAGTATTAAGAAATTCTCACGAAAGCAGAAAACACAAACACATATGAACATGCACATATCCCTCTTTAAGGCTCAGCAGAGATATGTACACTCATGAAATTTAAAACTTGGACACCACAATTTCTGTAAACAAAAGTTTGCACATTGTGAAGCGGGCTTAAGGGTATCATTTACAATTCTAACAGCAGGTAGTCTCAGCAGGGGTTATCTTATAGAAGGACTGTAGAATGAATCATTACACTAAGCACGTTTTAGAAAATAGGTAATTTACGTTGCTTACTTAATTTTTTTTTTAAAGAATATATTTGAAGGTATCGCTAATTAAACACCATAGCTCGATTAATTATCGAATCAAAATTTTGTTTAGGAAATGTTTACAAAATAAAATTAGAAATAATTTTGATTTAAAAACGTCTACAAGCAATAACTTTTAAATTAAATCAAAAACTAAACATGGTTATTTGGGTTGACTGATTATTACTTATTTTTAAATAAATCTAACCTACTAATTATTGTAAGTTATTAAAAAAATCATTAAACTCTCTATTCATAATATTTAGTCCTTACAAAATGTATATTTTATGACGTTTCATTTTTTTCTGTAGTTAATATAAAAAGTGAAAATAAAAACTAAGGCAATTCTTATTGTCAACGTATATATTTAGTTTTTGACAAGAATTTATTACATAATTATAATTAAGATACCAAGTTATAGTTTAAAATTAAATGAAAACGTTTTTTTTTAAATAAAGGTATTACTATATAAATAAATATAAGAAATCAATAATGGGTGTGACCTCCATTATTATTGATACATTCTTGGAGGCGTCTGCTCATTGACGCTATCAAGGTATCAATATAATTAATATTAATCGTTTCCCATGCGGTATCAATGGCTGCAATTAGTGCATTACGGTTTACTGGTATAAAATTTGGCCCTTGTTGTCTTCGGATAACAGCAAGTATTCGAGCCCAAACATTTTCGATAATGTTAAAATCTGGGCTTTTTGCTGGCCAGGGTAACAGCTCCAAGTTATTTGCTTGTATCCAGTTGCGCACAACCTGCGAAGTATAGGGTCATCATATCCCGATAGTTAATTATCGAATGTTCCAAGAAAATATGTGTTAATAGTAAATGGAATCTACTAACGTAACGTTAAGTCGTTAATTATAGTTACATAACTCTCCTTTCATAAGATATAGTTCATATTAATATGCTTATTGTAAAGATTCGTACACACCTGAACAACAAAAACAGAACAACGAACCGAACGGTAATCGGAACATTGATTTGGACGGTGCTACGTACGAATTTTAGAACTTGTCGGGTTTCTCTCCGACATCAAAAAAAATGCGCGCGAATGCGTTTGCAGGTTTGTACGAATCTAAACAAAACGGCGAACAAACTTATGCGGGAGAATTAAATTATTTATTTTTTGACCTCCCTTTTGTGGGTTTGTTGTGTTTTAGGTAATATTATGGAGTTGACAGAAGAAAAATGTTTTAAATTAATCAGTGTTTAAGAATGCAAGAAAAAAAATGATGTCCCTATTAGCATCATTTGGGCGGGAAATTTCCAAAATAAAAAAAAGCGAAGTAAATTATAATTTTTACTCTTCTTTGTGCGTAAAAATTTGGTTGGCACTATCTTCTTGTTTTCCGCAATTTTCTCTTCTCAATAATAAATATATATGAACTGAAAACTACTGAAAATAATTATGGAACAGCACAAACGTTCCGTTTGTTGTTCGGATTGTGGAAATCATAAAAGATCGTTTGTCGTTCTGTTTGACTTTCGGTTCGTTGTTATGTTTGTTGCTCGGTTTGTTGTTCAGGTGTGTACGAAGCTTTACAACTTAAGCAACAATTTTTTGGCGAATAAAGATTAGTTTGTGATGTAATATTAGAAACACAAATTTATATCATATCAAATTTATGACAACTTAAAACCAAGAACGTGTATGTTATTGCTAAGAAATTAAGGAAAAAGCGCAATTGCAGTGTAAATATTTATAATTAGATATTTTCGAAAGTTTATAAGTCCTCTATTGTAATCTTAATACTTAAAAGAAAATTCTGTCCATTAGCATTATAAGGAAATGGCTTTTCTTTATGAATAAGTTTCAATAACAAAAGGTTGTTACATTGGTCATTAGAAGTATGTAATAAATAAACAATTACCTACTGTTTGAGAAGAGGTAGTGTGAACCAATAAATAAAGTAAGAAATGTAAATTCCATTTTAGTTTAAAATTTCAAGTGTTGTGAAAATGCCACCTCATCTCGGTGCTGATTTGAAAGCGCGGATTGTTTCGGAATTAGCGGCGGGCCGTAGCGTGCGTGAAATTTCACGTATGTTAGATATACCAAAAAGCACCGTAGGGCATTACCGAGTAAAATGGAATCTTGAACACACTTTGGAAAGAGCCATCGGAAGTGGTAGACCTAAAGTATCTACACGTGCTCAAGATCTCGAGTTGTTTCATTACGTAACAAAACAACCATTTGCTACATACTCCAGGGCTATAGCAGATACACATTTTCCCGGATGCCGTATAACTGCACAAAAAGATTAAAGGAGATGGGAATAAAGAAGTATAATGCTGCTGCGAAAGAAGTTCTCAGTGACGAAAATATGAGACGTCGTCTGGAATTTGCAAGGCGATATGTGAACGAACCTTTGGAATTTTGGAATCGAGTGATTTTTAGCGACGAAAAAACGTTCAATAGCCGCAACGATGGACCACTAAAAGTTTTTAGAATGGAAGGAACTCGTTACGAAAATAATCACATATGTCCTAAAAACGAAGTGGTTATTTTTCTGTGAATGTGTGGGGTTGGGTTAGCGCGCGGGGTCCAGGAGTTTGTTGGGCTATCGATGGACGTCTTGATTCTGCTGCGTATTTAGATATTTTGGAAACTATTATGAAACCTTCAGTCGAAGTGTTTTATCCAGACGAAGATTATATTTTCCAACAAGTAAGTATTCTTATTTCACTATACTTTCTCCAAAAATAGTTCGGGATCTGTTGAATTAACATTTTCATAATGTATTTTTGTTGTTAAAGGACAACGCCCCTATTCATACTTCGCGGGTTGTGCGCAATTGGATACGAGAAAATAACTTGGAGCTGTTACCCTGGCCAGCAAAAGCCCAGATTTTAACATTATCGAAAATGTTTGGGCTCGAATACTTGCTGTTATCCGAAGACAACAAGGGCCAAATTTTATACCAGTAAACCGTAATGCACTAATTGCAGCCATTGATACCGCATGGGAAACGATTAATATTAATTATATTGATACCTTGATAGCGTCAATGAGCAGACGCCTCCAAGAATGTATCAATAATAATGGAGGTCACACCCATTATTGATTTCTTATATTTATTTATATAGTAATACCTTTATTTAAAAAAAAGTTTTCATTTAATTTTAAACTATAACTTGGTATCTTAATTATAATTATGTAATAAATTCTTGTCAAAAACTAAATATATACGTTGACAATAAGAATTGCCTTAGTTTTTATTTTCACTTTTTATATTAACTACAAAAAAAATGAAACGTCATAAAATATACATTTTGTAAGGACTAAATATTATGAATAGAGAGTTTAATGATTTTTTTAATAACTTACAATAATTAGTAGGTTAGATTTATTTAAAAATAAGTAATAATCAGTCAACCCAAATAACCATGTTTAGTTTTTGATTTAATTTAAAAGTTATTGCTTGTAGACGTTTTTTAAATCAAAATTATTTCTAATTTTATTTTGTAAACATTTCCTAAACAAAATATATTGGCGCGAGTAATTAATCGATAATTGTTTGAAATAATTCTTTATTTTCTTTGAAAGCAATAATTCTACGGTTAAGTAAAAACCAATAAATTCTAACCAAAATACAATCATTGTGCCGCTCTCGCAGCATATCGACCCATCTAGGGTTTGAGAACAATAGTTTAATCTGTGTAAACACGTTGCCATCAGCCCAGGTACTGACGAAACGAGAATCATAGCCGTAGATGTGGGTATTATACCAAGATACAAAAATAACGGTTTATAAAACGTAAGAAATAAAATTTGTAGATTCCACAAAGTTAGGATTGAAACAATAAAAAAAACCACATAATAATTCATATCAAGGTAGATTTTACTATTATAATATATTTACCTACTAAAAATATGATTTTCCAAACGTATCAGGTACCTACGCCACTGCAATACAGGAGATTCGATAATTCTGACAGGTTTATTACTCCGCGCCAATAGTATACTGAGTATAAACAAAATTTTGATTCGATAATTAATCGAGCTATGGTGTTTAATTAGCGATACCTTCAAATATATTCTTTAAAGAAAAAAATTAAGTAAGCAACGTAAATTACCTATTTTCTAAAACGTGCTTAGTGTAATGATTCATTCTACAGTCCTTCTATAAAATAACCCCTGCTGAGACTACCTGCTGTTAGAATTGTAAATGATACCCTTAAGCCCGCTTCACAATGTGCAAACTTTTGTTTACAAAAATTGTGGTGTCGAAGTTTTAATCTTCATGAATGTACATAAATTAAGGGTTTATTTTTGTACCTCACGTGGAGCAATAACGACATTTGATGTACATTTCGCTCTTTAGAATGTTAGAACGTGTGTCAGTGCATTCTCCTAACAAAATCCTGTTTTATATTAAGTATAGTAAATAAATAAATCAAAAGTGTATACTTACATAAATATAAAACTGTGTGTAAATTAAGCGTCACTTGGAGAAATAACCATAATTAAAATTGTGTCGAAAACAACATTGCTTGACAAGTAAATTGTACTTTATTTATTAGTATTAAGATTCGTGTTCTTTTTTAAAAACTCATGTTTACCGGAACATTCATTTCTTTGATTTTTCAATCTTTGATTAAATTTATTATCTTTCAGGTATGGGAATGTGCATTAAAAGAACTGAACCTTCAAATCGATGGAGGAGGAAACGCAGAAGAGATGTCGGCAATGTTTCACGATCGTTTACACGCCGCATTAGAATTAATGGTTGAATTTTTCCACGCCGATTCGTTAGGGTTGCCTTTAGAAACTTTACATTCGGAAACTTTCTATCACGTCGAGCAAAGATTACAATATCACCGCACAAGTACAGAAAGTTTAATTGAAATATTTTACAGCTTCAGACTTCAGGAACAATTAAGTACTTCGAACGGTCCTTACGGACTTCTAGCAGTTAGGGCGTATTTTAATCACGATTCGCTTTGCGTTGAAGTAAGACATCTACGATATTTCATTGCAGCTAAATATATTTTCTTTCAGGTGCTTCACGCAAGAGATATTATACCTTTGGATCCTAATGGATTTAGCGATCCGTTTGTGATTATTGAGTTATTACCGCACAGGGTATTTCCGCATTGTAACGAACAACAAACTAACGTACACAAAAAGACGTTGCATCCTATTTTTGATGAATGTTTTGAGTTTAGTGTGTCTTTGGAGCAGTGTCGATCTCCAAGTGCGATGATCGCATTTACAGTCATGGATCACGACGTACTCACCGCCAACGATTTTGCGGGCGAAGCCTTCTTGTCATTGGGTAGTATACCGGGTGTTGCTGATACTGGATCGGGTGTTGACAATTTTCATGGTTTGAAACCGGTTGAATTGGTGCTAATGCAACAACAACAAAAAAGTAAGCGCGCAATCGAAAAATATAATTACCAGCTAAGTGGATGATGGTTTCAGATAATCCGATTCTGCAAACGTTGGAATCGCGAATAGGAGACCGCGCCGCCATCGATTTTGTAAAAAAACAAAAATTGAGATTTGCTTCAAAATAACGCCAGTTCCCATTCTTAGCCTATTCAAAATTAAATCATACCAAATATTTAACCACTATTTTTTCTATACATTCTCTGATCGGTGGACGATTCTACAAATATGTCTTAATATGGACATTGTTTTTATCAATGTCTTTGTGTAATAAATATTTTTACATGTTTATCCGCCTATTTGTGTACAAAAATTTGTAGATTTGTCCAATCTTATTTGTAACTAAGGCGAAACTTTTTCTACCAAGCTAACTACTTTTCTATGACAGTGTTCGATGTTTGCCGTGTTTTCATTGTCTGTCGAGAAATGTTCTGGTCGAATGTTCTGCCTCAAACAATATTAATATAAAGATGATTTAAAGTTTACGGTTAATGTTGGTGTAATAATACGCGTAGATAAATATTTATTGATGTTAAGGTTTTGAAGATCTTTATATTAATAGGTAATAAGAAAAAATCTGAATTTACAAATACATATGATTACGCACATCGCATTAATGCAATGTTAGACAATCGTTGCTATACATATATTACAATTTTATATAGGAAGTTCACATACATACATACATACCTACATATACACAAAACTTTCCAATTGTAAACGTGGAATTGAATTCTATATACATAAACACCTAATAAGTAAGTTACAAGCTTCTTAAGTTGTATTTTTGATAAATACTATATATTTAAATTGCATTTACGGTTTTTAACATTTTTTAATTGCTTCATTTTCTGGTCCTTTAGATTTTTATACTAAATCAATTATAACAAATTGTAATACATAATACATATCTTGCACCTACCTATCATAAATATAATGGCAATCAATAACTAAATTTGGTATCCTTTCAAGGCTTCTAATTGTTGTGATACTAGGATGTACTTAATTACTAAAGATCTACTAATCCTATCTATTATTATTTTGACCAGTCCATTCCTGTCGAGCTTAATGTACTATATGTCAATTCGAAAAAAATAGGTATGTACTAACAAATGTTTAAATTATGTCCATGTGTTTGTGAAATATAAATACATTAAACAAAATTTATTTCTTTTTATAATTTTACCTACTTAATATATTCATCAAAATCAATTTTGACCATTCTTTTAGGTTCCTCAATGGCTACAATTTAAAAATATTTTCAATTATCCCACTTTTAAGACCATCTGTCAACTTTGACATTTTAAATGGAATCATATATTTTTTTAATTTTTTATTCTGTATCTACGTGAAAAACTATAGTAACTTTATGTATACGAGTGATACTTTTCGAGACATCGATTTTGAAACATTTGATTGGGTCAATATCGGCCTTCAGATATTTCAGGTTTTTTAGGTTATTATTTAAAATATCAAATTCAAATTTTATTTAAACTTAGGACGGTAACGACCCTAATTGTCCATAATTTAATAGTTGACATCGGTTATACAAAGTATGAGAAAAAAAATGTTAAACTTTGTAATTGAAAATGATGAATAACTTAATAAAATCAAATGGAACACCCCGTATATTTTTTTACCACATGGATGTAGAATTAAATTCTCTACAATTCTGCTGTACGTGTTTGTCTACCAAAATCTACTGTTAGCCGTGAAACTCGTTGTTATACAAAATTATCATCGAACATCGAAAAATTAAGTAGGTGGTGAAATGCAAACGTCAAAAGTTTATTTTTGTCACGGTTGTGTTAGTAATTGTCCATTCAAACACAATTTTATTGTAACTTTGTTTGTTAGTAATAATGAGTGAGTTTTCGACAGTAGAATTAGTTAGTATGGTTTATTTCCACCGGTAAGTCGAATGGAGCTCATAAAGCAGATAATACGGAATTTCAACGATATCCCAGAGCTGAGATTAAAAAAAAACTACAATTGCCAACTTTGAGAAAAATACTAGGAAACATGTTTGTGCTGAAGAGGAAATGCAATTTGACATCGTTATCAGCCGAATCCCATCTTTGGATTGCGACATAGCTCATATATCTCAAGAAGTATCAATTTTTTAGTAAGACATAAAGTCACCATAGTTTTTCACGTAGATTTATAATAAAAAATATATGTTTCCATTAAAAATGTCGAAGTTGACAAGTAGTCCATAAAGATATTCTTAAATTGTAGCTGCTGCGGAACCTAAAAAAATAGTCAAAACTGATTTTGAATAAATATACTTTTTAAAGGCTCACGTACTACGCGGACAGGCAGCAAAAACAAAATTTGTCCGATTGCCGGCCGGTCGTCCTTCTGTATACTGGATGGTGTAAAAATATAGGTATGTATAAAACGCATCTCACAACTAATAATTCAAACACATTATTATATTCATGTATACCCTGTACACTGAATATTGCTATATTCGACCGACACGCTCCACCCTCAGAAAGTTGGTGAATTTTGATATAAGAACATGAACCCTTAAACTGCTTACTTGCTGAGATACAGGGTTTTGAAAATTTAAAATACAAATTAAAAATTTGAAATACATCAAATATTTCTTTAAAATAGTTTGTATTACTTCTTAAACAATTTAGGCTTAACTTTTTTTTAAATCGAATTAATAATGAATAGAGAATTTAAAAAAAATTATTTACACCAGTTGCGTAAAAAATGTTAGGATAATATCAAAATATGACTTTCTTGAAGAGCATATTGGTCACTAAATTTGAAAAAAAAATTTAAAGGCATTTTTAATTTATTGCAAATGTTTAATTTTTATTGTAAACTTTTAGCACCCTGTATCTCAGCAACTAAGCCGTTTAAAGGTTCATGTTCTTATTTCAAAATTTACAAATTTACGAGATCTCTCTAAGGAGAGCATTTAACAATCGAATATAGCAACACCCTGTATATATTTACTTACATGAAAATGATTGCAGAAACTACTGTTTTCTTTAAAATTAAAGAGAATGCACATTGGTCATCTACTTCCTATAGTCATGTAACAATAGGTACCTTTGTCACTTTAAAAAGGTACAGCAAGGGTGGAAATTCTTTGACACGCTATGCAATATTGATACACCACAGGAACCGATTTTGATGAGCAAGTCAGCACGGGGATGTTGAGAATTCTGTTATATGTCGATTTAACATAACCTACTTGTATACTAAGTTCGGGCTTCCTCCGTCACTCATGGTATTTTTTTTTATAGGCAGCTATAAAAAATGAAACACGTTGTCCGAGGTTTGAGTTACGAATTCTGTATTACCCGAGTGATGAACATCTAAAGTCTATTGATGCAAAAATGTTAAAATTGGCAAAAGGCCATGAAATCCAGTAAACATAAACGAATTAATCATAATTTAGAGTTTTTTAGAAAAAAAACTTGACACATTACCTCGGACCACCTAAAAGTTCCTCTTATCAATAAATATTAATTTGAACTAATCAACAATCAACATTTACTAAAAACGCCTTAACTTTAGCTTACGGTGTATGGTATTGCTACCTATGCGCTACTTACCTACCGCTGTTGTGAAAAGGGGTGAAAAGAAAAGAATACTTATTTGTGACACATAACACCAATTAACTACCTAATAGCAACACATAAGTGGTTGTAAGAGCACCTAAATAACTATTAATTCTTATATTTGAAATTCCTCTACAACAATAACAATTGTTCAGAGAAAATGTTTTAATTTAAGTAAGCAACGACGACTAACGTAAAGTTGAATTAACGAACTAAACAATATATTTTGATATATAGGTATACAGGGTGTCACAATATATGTATTACAGCCTGAGAGGGGTTATAGAGGGCACTAAAATAAACAACTTTTTTTAATAAAATTTTATGTTAGGCAAATAATTACGCCAAGATGGCGCCCCAAAGTCAAAAATTAAAAATTTTTAATGGCTTTTTGACAGCCTTAAAACAATTGAAAAATAATCAATACTATCTTATCGTATGTTTTTCACTATGTCCAATTCAAACTTGACAAAAATTTTGATCTAGAAAAATTCAAAATGGCGGATTCAATTTTCAAGTACTTGATGTAATAATTTGATTTAAACGAAAATTTGGTTTTATTGGTTACTAAATAAACAAAAAAAAATGGTGCAGTTGATTTTTGAAAATTTAAAAAAAATGGCTACGGTTGATTCTTGTCGAAATACAAAATGTCAACCAATTTTGATAAAATTTACAAAAGTGTACTTTAAAATATTATTTAAATGTAAATGTTGAACAAATTTTTAATAACTTTAAAATAAAAATTTTGTACGACTTTAAAGTTAAAACAATTTTAAAATTAATGGCGTTCAAATATTATGAAATTTTGCAAAAATGGTCTCTAAACTCCCTAAAACCAAATGAAATGTCAAAACTAAAATTTATTTAATTTATAAGCTAAAACTTTAGCATGACTAATTTAATACCTAAATAAACAACTTAAAATAATAGGAATTGCGAAGGCAATCACTATGTAATTGTAATTTTCACAAATAGTTTTTAATTGCGTAAATATTAATTTTACCCGTGTTAATAATATTTAGTTTTAGTTTTAAAAAACGCCACATTTCACAATTCAATTCGACTTGGAGACTATTCGTGCAAATTTTCATTGTAGTCATTATTTCAATTTCTTAATTTGTCAGCTAATTTTAACAAAAAATTCCAAATGTGTTTCTACTCTAAAATACTACAAGCATAACTGTCAAACCAATTTTTATAAATCTCAATTCAACCATAAATAGTATTAAAAATGTGGGAATTGGTTAACTTTTACTGCAGATAAAATCCATTTTCATTAGAGACAGAGTTTAGAAATAAAGCACTTATGATGGACTTGAATTTTCAGTTACGTTTCGGGAAAGTTTTTATTTCAGTTTACTTTATCAGACTTTTATTGCGTTATAATAAGAATCGTCTCTATTTAATACAAAACATGTAACTGTCACAATTATTACAAAATGCGCTAATAACAAAAATGAAAAAAGGTGATTCCTAGACTGCACAAAATTAATAACATTAAGTAATTGTATAAGTTATAAATTAAAAATAAATATTATACTATATAACGATATTTACACTAACGAAGGTATTTAAAAATTATTGTTCTTTTAATCTAATGAAACTAGAAATATTTCCGAAGTTTTCTTTTAACATTTTTATCACGGTTAAATTATTTCCTACCTTTAAACAACCAATAAATGCAAATTATGATCATATCTGAGTCGCCTTTGTCGCCTGTTATTTATTTAAAAAACAATTGCGGTAGCTAACATTAAGCATTGTTTTTTGCACTTGCGTTACATTGTGTCGATTTTTATGATTATTTAGTTGTTTGTTTGTAGTTTTCATTAGTGTAATTTTTGTTACTTGTGTTGGTTTTTGTGGTTATTTAGCTGTTTGTTCAAAGTTTTTATTAGTTAATTCATTTTATTTAAATAATTATAAGTTAGATATTTCATTAATCTTATTTATTAAATTTAAATTATAAATATGAATTATTCTAACGAGGAGATGGCAGAAATGATTGTTATTTATGCAGAAGCAAAACGTAACGGAAGAGAAGCTCAAAGAATCTATCGACAACGTTTTCCCAACAGAAATGCATTAAATTTTTAATAGATTGTATGATAGACTTCGAACTACAGAAAGTTTTCAGCGAGGTACGTTTCATATTAACTAATCATAATTTGTTTCAAAAAAGCATTTTTTAGGATCTGCTGGTCGTTCACTAGTAGCTAGGACTGCTAACTTTGAAGCAAAAGTATTACGTCGCGTTGAAGATAATCCGAGCACAAGCACGAGAGCAATAGCGAATAATTTAAACTCAAATCACAGCACTGTGTGGAGAGTCTTGCATGAACAACTTTTGTATCCTTATCATCCTCATTCCGTGCAAGCATTATACCCAGGTGATGAAAATGCTCGATAACATTTTCTCGTTGGATTCTTCGGCGCTTGCGTGAGGATAGACATTTTCCTCAACATATTTTATTTACGGATGAAGCTTCTTTTTCAAGAGATGGAGTAGTTAATCTGCATAACCTCCACAAATGGGATGAAGAAAATCCTCATGCTTTTATTCAAAGGAGCCACCAGCAACAATTTCGAATAAACGTGTGGGCAGGTATTATTGGCAAACATTTAGTTGGACGTTATGTTTTACCAAACCGGCTTACTGGGAACGTATATCTCATTTTCCTTCAAGAGATGTTACCAGAACTGTTAGAGGAAATTCCTTTGCGGTCACGTCAACGCATGTGGTTCCAGCATGACGGTGCTCCGTCTCATAACTTTGTGTCAGTTAGAAACCATCTAAATAAAGTTTATGGGCCACGATGGATAGGGAGAGGAGGTCTTGTTACGTGGCCTGCAAGATCTTCAGATCTTACGCCACTCGATTTCTTTCTTTGGGGGGTTTTAAAAAATATTGTTTACGACGGTACCCCAATTGAATCCGAAGAAGAGCTAGTAGCGAGGATGGTTTTAGCATGATTGAAAAGAAGAAATGGCCGGCGGAACGAGTGGTTCAAACGGATCGCTTTCCTGCAAACGCTGTAAATCTAAAGTAGTTAATGGTTTTAAATGTGTAACATGTGATAATTACTATCATTTAAGCTGTGCTAAGCTGTTAAACAATGTAAAATTTTTGAGTGACAATGTAATTAATTGCTGCGACAAAGTTCCTAATTGTGGAGAAGATTTTGCGTTTACTAGCGCAATTGGTGTTCCTGTTGACAACGAAAATAAGGTAGATGCTCGTCTTTTTACCTACATTATTAATTTAAAAGATACAATTATTGCTGATTTGCGTGAACAAATTAAACAATTAACAGCGCATATCACTTCAGAACGAAAATTGGAAACCTTGAAACACTTGGTTCCAGTTACTGAAGGTCGTAGTGAAATCAATAAGCGTGCGTCTGCACTATCTGATAAGCCGTCTAAGATTGATAAAAACCAAAGTAATGTTAAGGATGCTACGTTTTCTGTTGTAAAAGATCATAAACAAAAAAAGTCTGACAAAATTACAAACCAGCAAGTAAGCAAAGCCATTTTAGAGGCTGATGTTTTAAATAAATGCGATAAATACATAAATATTGATAATGATTCAAGTCGTGAGAAGACTGATAAGAAGCCGGAATCTGATGAATGGACCACAGTAAATAGGAGTACAAACAGAAGACGCCCGTTGGTGGTGGGTACTAACATTGGAGATATAAAAGGTGTTCCAAAAATGATAACACTTCACGTATGTCGTCTCGACCCCAAAACAACTTCTACCAGCCTGACCAACTACTTAAAGCCGCACTTTCCTGAAGTAGTGTGTGAGCCAATAACGTCAAGAAATCCCAACTTGTACTCATCATTCAAAGTGACACTTTTTGAAGAACATTTCAAGATAGCCATGGACCCTGCAAAATGGCCGGAGCGAGCTTGCATCCGACGTTTTTTATTCAAGAGGACAACGGAATTATCCCCATGGTAGTATTTAACCCAAATTTGTTACTACTAAATACTCAATATTTAAATATCGACAAAATTAACGAATTGTTAGTAGATTTGTCTTGTTATAGTAGTTTGTACTTTCTATGTTTTACTGAATTAGGTTTATACATTGATAACATTTTAAACGTGCATATTCCAGGGTTTTCCCTAATTAGCAACTATTGTAGAACGAGTTACAAAGGAGGGGGCGTAGGAATATGGGTCAAAACCATGCCACTGAAATAAATGTTAAAAAATGGATCTACATAAGTACTGTGTTGACAAACATATTGAAGTATGTGCGGTCTCGTATGTAAGTAATTTTAAAGATAAAGTAAAAAATATATTAATTACATGCTATCGATCTCCATCTGGGGATTTGAACATTTTTATTGAAAAGCTTTTAGACGTGTTAAATGACTTATATAAACCAAATATAAAACTCACACTTTGTGGAGATTTTAATGTTGATAATCTCAATAGTTCACCAAATTTTGTTAAGCTTTTAATGCACTTTCAACTTATAATTTTAACGACATTGTAAAATGGCCTACCAGAGTAACAGATAAGTCAATATCAATTATTGATCATATATTTGTAAATTATTCTAATTTTGGTACAGTATGTGTTGTAGACAGTGTCATATCAGATCATCAAATGATTTTCTATGAACTTGAATCCAACAGAAGTGTTAGTGGTAAGTGTAACCGTATTTCTTACTTAAAGAGAAAATTCACTGAGTCTGCTATAAATAAATTTGTCTCTAATCTTCTAATGGAAGATTGGACTGAGTTATATAATATGTTTGATGCCAATGCGGCATTTGATTATTTTATGAAATCTTTATGCATCATTTTCAAATTAACTTTCCAATAGTCTCTGTTTATAAAAGGAATAGAGATGAAGGTAAAGAGTGGATTAGTGATGCTGTTAGAGTTTCCAGTAGTAAACTGAAAGATCTCTTTGTGTTGAAAAGATTATATCCTGAATTAAATGTTATTTACTTATATGCTAAAAATGTCACCGGCAGCTAATTGCTACTACAAGGAAATCTTACTATCAAACAAAAATTTTTAATGACCAGAATCCAATAAAAGTGCTTGGCGCACTGTAACAGTATTATCCAATTCTACCAAAATAATCATCATAAATCAAACATTGTTATTAAAAATAACAATGAAACTATCGAAGATCCAAAAGTTATTACAAATATTTTTAATTCTGCTTTTTAAATGCTCCATTAAGTTCCTTAAAAACTGTTAATGCAGTATATGCAAATAATAAATATTATTCAAATAATCTAACGTCAGTCTTTCATAATTCTTTCTCTAAAATAATGCCCTTTCTAGAAACTGAATTATTAGTTCTTCTTACAAACAAAATAAAGAACAAGAGTTCTGCTGGTCCTGATGATGTACCATCATTTCTGGTAAAACACATCCTACCTGTAACTATAAAGCCACTTGCCCATATCGTGAATGTTTCGTTTTGCACTGGCATCTTTCCTTCCAGTCTAAAAACTGGAAAAGTAATACCAGTTTTAAAAAGGACAATCCCGAATTACTTGATAACTATCGGCCCATAACTTTAACTTCTATTTTCTCTAAAATTCTTGAATATGCATTTTTGGACAGGCTTTTATACTTCCTAAATTGCAATAACATTTTATCCAATAACCAACATGGTTACAGAAGCGGTAGGAGTGCTCAGACGGCCATGCACTCTTTCTATGACAATATTATTTCGTCGTTGAACAAAGGTGCTGAAACAATTGGCATACTTTGTGACTTGTCAAAAGCATTCGACTGTGTCTGTCAAAATACACTTTACAAAAGTCTATCTCGTTGTGGCGTAAACGACGTTTCTCTAAATTGATAAAGTCCTTTTATCTAACCGAAAGCAATATGTCAGCATAACTCATAATAATAACAATGAATCTTTTCGTAATTTTACCTCTAACTGTCTGGAAGTTACTACAGGTGTACCGCAAGGGTCTATACTTGGCCCGATTTTATTTATTCTTTATATTAATGCCCTTGATGCTTTTGTACCGGATGCTTCATTAACTATATATGCGGATGATATATCCACAGTTGTCTCGAGTAATTCTACAGCTGATTTACAAAAGAAATGCAATGATACACTGTCAAACATTTGCACATGGTTCAGTTCCAATTCTATTTATCTTAATCCTAAAAAACTGTTTATTTAAAATTTCACAATTATCAAAAAATGTGAAAACATAACATTGAATGTTCATACTTCCTTAATTAATAACGTTAAATCAACAAAATTCTTAGGTTTGTTTGTTGATGAAAGTCTAAATTGGAAATGCCACTGCCAACAACTTATTATAAAATTAAATTCATTCAATTTTTATTTAGAAATTTACGTTCACTGCTAAATAAAAATCACTTACTCATGCTATATTATGCTTATGTTGAGTCGAGAATGAGATATGGTATCTGTTTCTGGGGTTGGTCTACTCTTTCACAAAATGTATTTGTAGCACAGAAAAGAGTGATTAGATGCATAAAAGGTATTAGTTCCACCACTAGTTGCGTTGAAACTTTCAAACAATATAATATTCTAACTCTACCTGGTCTATATATTTATGAATTATGTCTATTTGTGTATCTTAACAAAGAAAGTTTCAAAAAAGGCAAAATATCCATGGATTTAATACTAGGACAAAAGAAAATTTACAGGTTCCACACTCACATTCATCACTTGGGTTTAAAGCCCCTAAATCCATGGGACCTAGAGTGTATAACCTCCTCCCTCCTTTTGTTAAAAACTGTCAAACAGTAGGTCTATTTAAACTTCGACTTAAAAATTATTTAATAAGTAAATGTTTGTACTCTGTCGACCAATATTTGTGATATATATGTTATATGTAATGTTAGTTTTATATGTACGTTGACGATGCCTATACAATTGTTGTAAAACAGGACAATAAAAATAATAATAATAATAAATGTAATTAAGTTCGCGAACAACCTGGAGTAATACAACAAGCCATCATATATATAATCAAATAAATCCTTCTACCATATTAATGGTGTAGGTACATATTAAAATAAATACATTCTAACTTTAATTAATAAATTTATTTTATTCTTTGCGGTTTCCGCAATTTTCTTAGCTTCATTCCATGTTTTTCCTTTCTTTTCCAAAATTTCTGCTATAACCTTATCCCATGTTTGTCGTGGTCGTCCTTTTCTTTTATTCTTTGTTATCTTGGTTTGCCATATTCTTTTGGTTTGTCTCGAGTTTTCCATTCTCTGTAGGTGGCCCCACCATCCCTAATTGTCTGTGTTCTATAAATTCTAGTATCGGTGTCAAATTTAGTTCTTTTCTTATTTCTGTACTCATTATTTTGTCTCTTTTTGTTACGCTTCTTACTTTTCTTAAATTTTTCATTTCTGTAGCTTAAATCTTACTTTTTGTTTATTGCTCAGTATCCAGGACTCGCATCCGAAGGTTAATATCGGTCTATATATTGCTTTGTAGACTTTTATTTTTGTTTTACGGGATATTTTCTTTTTATTTTAGAATTTGGTGTTCATGGCATAGTATAGTTTCATTGTCTTTTCTATTCTCTTATTAATCTCTGCTTCTTGTGTTCCATTGTCGTCTATTATTACTCCTAAATATTGGATTCTCTTTACTCTCTGTAATCCTGTTCCATCAATATCAATTTTTGGTTCACGGTCTTCCTCATCTATCACCATTACTTTTGTTTTATTTTTATTTATCTTCATCCCGTATTCTCTCAAAACTGTGTTCCATATACTTAGGTTTTTTGTAATTCATCTAACTTCTGTGGTACAAGTACTATGTCGTCTGCAAACGCCCCCTCAGATATTTCAGTTCTTTGAAGATTTAAGTGTCCTACTATATATTTTTTAGTTTTGTTTGTACATTTTTAATTATATTGTCCATATAAGTTATAAAAGTGTTGGGCATAGACTTCCCTCTTGCCTTAATCCTTCTTTAGTTTTAAATACCTCTGATTCTTTGTTGTTCACGATAACTGTATTCATATTATCTTTGTATATAGTTTGTACCAACCGTATTAACTTATCATTGACTCCACTTTCTTTTAGAATTTCACACATTTTTGTTCTAGGTGTTCTATCAAAGGCTTTTTCTATATCTATGAATGTCAAATACACTTTCTTCTTTTCTTGCCAAGCCTTCTGTATTATTTGTTTTATAGAAAATATGTGGTCTTGAATTAAGCATTTTGTCCAGTCTTTCGGCAATCTTTCTTCGTCCCATATTTTTGTTGTATATTGTCAGAAGCATCTCTCTTCCTTTCTGTCCTATGTGTTTTATCATTTCTGGCGTTATTCTGTCATTTCCTGATGCTTTCCCATTTTTTAATTTGTTTATTGCTTCTACTAATTCAGTCATTCCAATTTCTTTTCTCCATTTTTGCTTCTTATTATTTTTTTAGTATATCTTCTTGTTTGTTTAGTCTATAATTCCGTTTCTTGTAATTTTTCGCTTCTTGTCGATTTCAGCACTTTATAAAACAACTTTTGATTTTCCTTGCTATTGTATTCCATTTTATCCCCAAATTTTTTCCACGCTTGAATTTTTGCTTGTGCTATTAATTGTTTAACCCTTTTTCTTTCTTGCTTATATTCTTCATATTTTCCTACTGTCTGGTCCGATAAATAACATTTCCATGCTTTTTTCTCTTTATTGACATGTTTCTTGATTTCATCTGTCTACCATGTTGTTTGTTTACAATTTTTCTTGTTATATACAACACATACTTCTTTAGTTGTGCTTATTATAATATTCTTAAATACCTTCCACTCTTCTTCTATATCACTATTTGTTTCTGTTACTCTTATATTTTCTATTTTTTCCTTAATTCTTCTGATATTCAGATGCTACTTATCCTTAGTTTGTATGCTCTAAGTATTTCTACTGGTTTCATTATTTGAATATTTTTTTCCTCTAATTTCTTGTTTAAAATTTTCTCTTTTATTTTTATTATGGATACATAATGATCACTCCCTATTTCAGGCCCTCTTCTTACTCTTGTATCTATCACTGCTTTTCTATTATTTTTTTGTACAAGTATGTAAATCAATTATTGATTTTTCGCTTTTACTTTTCATTTCCTTTGTGTGTTTATGGATTTCTTTATGTTGAAAAAACGTATTTGTGATGATTAGGCCATGTAAAAACAGAAATCTAACATTCTTTTACCGTTATTATTTTTGATTTTCCCATGTATTCCTAATGTACGTCATTGTATTCGTCATCTCTTTTCCCTACTCTAGCGTTGAAATCTCCAATACATATATAGTTCCTTTGCCTCTTTTTACTGTTTCTGCTAATTCTTCCCAAAATCTATCCTTACTTTCAGTTTTTTTGTCCTCATTCGGTCCATATATTACTATTATTGTTTTTGTTCATTTTTATTTTGTATATTTACTGTTAGTATCCTGTCTGATCTTGCTTTCCAATTGTATATTTCTTTTTCTAGTTTTCTATGTATAATACAAGCTACTCCTGCGGCTGATCTTTGTTCTTCTTTCACTCCACTGTATATTAGTATGTGTTTATTATCCGTTTCCAATATTCCTTGTCCTTTTTTTGGTTTCAGTTATTGCCAGTATGTCAATTTCATTTTTTCAAATTCTTCTTAAGGTTAATTAAATTTACCATTTATACTCTTAATGTTCCACGTTCCCATTTTCCATATTACGTATTCTGTGTCATTACAACTTTCTTTTTCCCTTTTCTTCAAATCGCTTTCCATTGCCATGTCCATTGCCGTGTGTTCATTGTTTTTTGTTTTATTCACTAGTTTTTTGACTTTTGCAATTCCAACTGAGCTTTTCGCTTTGTTCCATCTCCAAACCTGTTCTGCTATTATTAACTTTGGTGCCCTACTTTTATGTCTTTGGTTCCTTGGTGGTTCCTTTATCCCTTTCAATTTTTGCCATTTTCTAACAAGCCATCATAACAATTTAAAAAAGGTGTAGACGTTGTCTAAGAAATAGAGGAAGGCATTTTGAATGATAAAAATGACTATAATATCATAACCAGTTAATAAAAGTCTGAAAATTAAATTAATATAATATAGTATACATATTATATACAGTAGTAAAAAGATTAACAATAGGACAAAACAAAGGAAACAAAGGTGTGGCTGCAATTTTCACTTATGACTGCTTAAGTAGTGGTTTAGCTTTACAAAATAAATTCATTTTTAATCGTCAGCACACGGTACAGAGTAATAGTGATTTTTGTAACATTACATTAGACTTTACTTCAGAACATTTATATTATTATTATTATTTATATTAATTTTCCGACTTCATTTTCATAAAATTTTTAGACCGGAATTACAAAGAAGTAATTGTAATTTGTATCAGGTTGTTTAATAGTCAGGTATTATTTTAACCATTATAAAAATTAAAAGTAATGGTTTTCAACTTAAAGTCGTATGCCTATCGTGAATTTTTTTATTGAAAAATATACTTAACAACTAAAAAAAAAGTCATTTTGTTTGTGACTAGTTTCGGCCGATTCTAGGCCATTATCAAACAATTTTTAACTAAAATCTAATACACATAATGGTAAAACATAGTAAACTGGTAATTTTTTTTTACATAATAAATTCGTGGGTTGAACCTACATTGGAGCTTACATTCTTGAAAGACTTTAAGTTGAAAACCATTATTTTTAATTAATATTACACATCCGATCATTATAAAAATCTTAAATTTTAGTTTACAAAAGAAATCAACTTTGAAATTCATTGTATTTCATTGTTTTCAAACGACAATAGTTTTAAAATACGTTCGTTATTAGTGTAAATTTTTATTTACTGCAATATTTATTTTTAATTTATAAATTAGTCAAATGATGTTATTAATTTTTTAATCTAGTAATAACAATTATGTTATCTTTTGTTATTACCACATTTTTAATAATTGTGATCGTGTAACTATGACTAAGTAACATGTTTTATACTATTAACTGAGAAGATTTATAACTTGATGAAAGTCTGATGAAGTAAACTGAAATAAAAACTTTCCGAAAACCTAGGTAAAAATTCAAGTCTCTCATAACTGCTTTTATTTCTGAACCTCTATAATGAAAAAGGATTTAATCTACAATAAATTAATTCATGCCTACATTTTTTGTTTTTAAAAGTTATCAAAAATAGGTTTGACAGTTCCACGGTTTGAGTACATACGCACGTTTACAAATTTTTGTTAAAATTGGTTGACATATTGAAAAATTGAAAAAATTGATGTTATTCAAATACAATGAAAATTTGTACGAATAGTCTCTAAGTATAACTGAATTGCGAAATGTGGAGTGTTTTGGTATATTAAAATTAATTATTTTTAACACGGGTAAATTAATATTTACGTAATAAGGAACCATTTGTAAAAATATAATTACATCTTTGTCGCCTTTGTAATTCCTATTATTTTAGGTTGTTTATTTAAGTATTAAATTAGATGCTAAAGTTTTAGCTTATAAATTAAATAAATTTTAATTTTGACATTTCATTTGGTTTTAGAGGAGTTTAGAGACCATTTTTGCAAAATTTGATAATATTTGAACGCCATTAATTTTTAAATTATTTTAACTTTAAAGTCGTACAAAATTTTTATTTTTAAAGTTATTAAAATTCTGTTTTACAGTTACATTTAATAATATTTTAAAGTACACTTTTGTAAATTTTTATCAAAATTGGTTGACATTTTTTATTTCGACAAGAATCGACCGTGGCCATTTTTTTTTAAATTTTCAAAAATCAACTGCATTATTTTTTTTTATTTATTTAGAAACCGATAAAACTAAATTTTCGTTTAAATCAAATTATTACATCAAGTACAGTATCCGCCAAAATAAATAGTACCGAAAATAAAAATAAATATGAACGAAAATAATGCTCTACCAAAAAAATTTAACTGCAAAGGTACTATTAATATATCAACTAATGACAATTAAGTCAAATATGACAAATCCATATTACATTTGAATTGGACATAGTCAAAAACATACTATAAGATACTATTGATTATTTTCAATTGTTTTAGGACTGTCAAAAAAGCCATTAAAAATTTAATTTTTGACTTTGGGGCGCCATCTTGGCGTAACTATTTGTCTAACATAAAAATTTTACTAAAAAAAGTTGTTTATTTTATTGCCCTCTATAACCCCTCTCAGACTGTAATACATATACTGTGACACCCTGTATATAAAAGAATAACTTTTGCAACTACCAATACTAAATTACTATAATAATATTGACTATGGTTTCGATTTTATATATATTAAAGTTATCGTCAGATGAAACTGTTTCACCTGACGATTTATCTTAATTAATAAAGATCTAAAAGCTGTGTTCGATAACGTAGATAACGGAAAAAATTATGGAAAGGGCTAAGAGAGAAAGGGGTAACAGAAGGTCTGATAGAAGCACTGGAAGAGTTATCTACTGAAACAAAGTGTCAAACAATAACTGAAGGAAAAATCGAGGAATTTTTTGGACCAATAAGGGACTTAATCAGAGATGTCCAGTAAGTCCTAGCTTATTCGCTCTATATATGGCCGATATGGTAAAGGTAATAAAAGGTAAACAAAGGGGTGGAGTGGTAATAGAAAAAAGAAACATAAGAGAATGTCTGACTGACTTTATTATAAGCAGTTAAGAAATTATACCTCGTATGCCGTAAATCAAGAAAAATCCCCTTGGAACAAGAAGATAATAAAAGAACTCTTTGATCGGAACTACACATGTGTTATGTTATTAAAAGAAGTATAAGAGCGTTGAAATACCTAAAAGCAGAAATCATCTCCCCGGAATGTAGAACGTCCCATAAATACAAGCAGTAGATTCTCTATACGTGTTAGTGTTTCCTTCAGTCACCGATATATGGCGTTGTGCGTTGGCTTTACGGTATCGTCATTGATTGAATATCGCTAAATAATGTTTCCACACGACGGAACAATGCAATAATTTAAAAATAGATTTTTTTAAGTTTTTAATATTTCATATGCAAATATAGAATCATCTGGGGAGATAATTCAAATTCAATTGGTAATGATGAAATAAGTATAGAATGTCGAACCTTTGCTGTCTACCAATAGCAATAATAGCTGCTAATAGCAACACATTTTCAATTTTTGTTTAAAAATGAAGTTTTCCCTTCGTTTTGGAAAGAATCAATCGTCATTCCAATACTTAAAAATAAGAATAGAAGATTTACAGCTGATTTAGTATCCTACCTGTGCTGTCAAAACGTTTTGAAAAACTGTTATGCAATCAACTAAAATCGCACTTAAACAAATTTTCGATCTTACCCGAAGATCAATCCGAATTTCGGTATATATGCATGATTGTTCCTCGACGCTATTAGGTATAACAGATGATATTATTCAATCTATGAATGCGGGATTAATGACCCCTCTTGTTTTGCTTGACTGTTCTGAGGCATTTGATACAATAAATCATTCTTTATTGTTAGCTTTTCTTCACCACATGGTATTGGAGATAGCTCGGTGAAATTGTTCCGTTGTTCTCAAACTGAGGAGAGTTGACATAGAGTGCAAGTTCAGGGATTCTTCAATAATTATAAACCAACTAAGTGTTAGCAAAAATAAAAATCTCGACTTGTGTAACTGCTTTTACAATCCTGTCGACAAAGTTGCTTAATGCGAACCATTTTCGTACGTGATCGCTAGGTGTCGCTAAACTATAGTTTGAGGGTTACTATTCATTGTCCGATTCATCGGGAGTGCCGCAGGGCTCTACGTTTGGACCTATTCTATGTATTGTTCAAACATACAGATTTATAAATCGTTTAATTAGAAAAATATCAATGAAAATATAGATTTACAACAATTAAATGCTAATGCAAAGCATAATCTATATTTGAATGCAAACAAATTGTTCTGCTTTACTGTTTGGGGGAACAGCAATTCATGTGAATATTTAAATAGTACTAGAATCTTGGTTTAATTTAAGATACTTCTCTCAAATTTAAAATTCACGTGACAAAAAAATTCTGTATGCTTATCGTTACATTTTACACAAAAAAAAACTAGGATTTATATCGTGTGACTCTCTTATTTTAACTAAATTTAACTTTTGTGACATTCTCACAGACCTTTACCTTTGTATTGATAGTTCCGAAAGAGATCGCATTCAAAAAATACAAAATTCTTGTATTCGATTCATTTGTGGCTATTAAGGAGAAAGAGATTTACACACCTTGTTAAATCAACTGTTTGGCTAAATATCACTGAGTGTAGGGGACTACATAGACCTCGTTTTTATCATCGTGAATTACGCGGGGTGTTTCTCCATAGCTTGTAAATAAAACATGGTAACGTACTGCTGGGGTACTTAGGAAACGTTGTGTTTGTTGTAGAACAGATAGTCCTAATGGGTCTTCCTGAACTACCTCCTCTTGTTGCAGTCGACCTTGAAATCTGAAATGTATTTTTTTATTTTTTGTTTATTTTTTTATATTTGATGAGCAAACCCTATGTACAAGAAATGTATGTATATACAAGTAATTTAGTTTAAAAGTAAAATTATAATAAATTAGTATAAATAATAAAAAAAATAATAAAGTTTTACAGAACCTTACTGAAAATTGTGATGTATTACGAAGATTTTTGATCGGTACATTAAAATCGATTTGATGCAGAAGATGACAACAATCTAAAATACCATTAACCAGTTTCTGAAAAAAACACACCACTGGATTATCCATTAGGTAGCATAGGCAACTGCCTAGGACGAAACAAAACAGCCATATTGTATTAAAAAAAAAATGTAATAAAAATTCTGATTATTCTGATTTTGCCGTTATTCAAATAAAGTGTGAAAATTGAAAGTTGATGTTTTATCATTGATTACACTGGTAAACAGTGATTTTGATCTAAAAATCTTTACCTCGCTTATTTCACACCTGAAGTCCCATGTCCAATAGCAGCTCTAGTTATTGAAATATGAAGGGAGGAATTTTAACAAAAATATACCAGTTTTTAAGCAAAAATCGTTTAATACTAAAACTACTCTGAGCAGAATTTTCTTTTATTGCATGTGCCGAGTACTACACTGAATGCTCCAGCAATAATCGCCTATCTATTTGCATTCCAGTAACCCTGGTATCAATCTGCCATTGTGCGAATGTCTTGATAGAAGCATTCTTCCAGTTCCTCACTCACATCACCCAAATGTTCAGGGAAGAGGTCGAACAGGAAATGTAGCTTAATGCTTGCTTATATTGGATCCAACTCGCTGTAAGTTCTGCATTAATTTCTCAATATGTTGTTGATAGCCGGTTGACTTTTTATTTCACAAGACGTTCTTCACTAACTAATCGAACTCATGTAAGCAGATTTTTCAGCTACTGTCACGGTAAATTTGGATTATTTATTAATTTTCTGATCTGAGAACCATTAAAATACCAGATGTTATCTTTTCAGTTCTCAATCTTGAAAACATTGTTGAAATGTACTTAAAACATTTTCCATCTGTGTTAAAAGCTTTTACATACTGTTTAATTAGCCCTAATTTAATATGACAATGGTTATGTTTACACCGACAATTTATTACTCGAACCAAGGACTATAGGTAGTTACGTGTTGATCCGTAGTACAGAACCAATTTGGTCAAAACCTTTAAATCAATGTATACGGTGTAAACGCGTAGGATCAAATCAAATTAAAATTAAAAATTAAAAGTGAGGTTAAACACAAACGGGATCAAGTTGAGATGGTGTAAACAAGATCAATCTAAAAAGAGTACTAACCCCACTCATTGGTTCGATACTTCGAACTAATAATTATACGGTGTAAACAAAGGTAATATTATACGTTCTCTTAATATAAGTGGAACATTTATCACTTTGAGCATTCCAGGAACCAAAGCTCCCAAAGAAGCAAATTTTTCTTAATTCAGTGCTCAAAGTTTTAGCTCTGCTGTACCATAAGCATATGAAAAAGGGATATTTAGTGTACCCCCATTGCTGACCCAACAGAAAATCCCTTTCGCGTCTGAGATAAACGGAGATATTTATGTCTGGTGTTACTAAATTTCTTTTTTTTTCAAACAAGAACTAGGAGTTCTGATCCTTGTTTTGAAAGTCCAAAATCTCTGATCAAGTCATCCAGGTTATTTTGATTGAGCGGTCTAGGTTGGAAAGAGCAATAAAAGTCACTATTGTTACCATCATCACTACCTTCTGAAGGTTCTTGGGATGTTGTACTGAATGTAGTACATTGGGACTGTGGTCCTTGGAACAATTTTTGCGGTAATATTCACAACACTAAAATAACCATCATTGTGAAGGTTTAATGGTTCACTCTAGATAATTATGTACTCAAAAGCAGGTCTCTTTTTATTTGCCCCCAAACGTAAAGACTCGACACATCTCTTACACACTAAATTTGGAATCCACGGTTTAACACTTGTTTCTAATGGCTTCCCAAAGTTGCGTTTTATTTAATTTGTCTGTCTACTACAACGTTACAGCATGATCATCGAATAAACTAGCGGGAAGTGTTGTGTTCTAAATTAAATGTCGTAGGAACTTTTCACTTGCGCTTGGCCAAGTACGCTTTGTGTTCTGTCGGGCATTTAAATCTTGCTTTTGCAACTTCCTAGGTTACATTACAACATGTACTTGCCACAAATCGAACCATATCCATCTCTCGGGCTAAAGCCCTCGAGCTGTATTCATAAATCTCCGGGCATAATCATTATAGTAACGTACTTGGTGCTCAAATAGCTATTTCGTCTGTATTATGGAAAGGGGGCGTTTTAATATAATTGCCATTGGGCGAAAAAAGTCCGCCACTGAAAAAACACCATATCCAAAAGAATTCTGCGTGAATTTAAAGTATTTCTATTTCAAAATGAAAGAATTTCAGAGTAGTTGGATAATGTAATTCTAGCTTTATATGCAATAAATCTAAGAAATATATGTTGAACTTTTAAATTATCAAGAGAACGTTTTTGTGCAACTAACAATGAAACCCAATTATCTAGTTGCTTTTAATCGAATTTATGAAAGACAAATCTCGAGAAAATGTAACTCCTAAACCAGTAACAGAATCGTAATTTTGTAATGGGTGATTATCCAGAATATTAGTCAAACTTTTTGGGCTTAATAATGCTATGAAATGTACCTAATTGACAAACACTTACTCAAATTTAGTTCCATGAGGTTAAAAGAACACCATCTGGAAACAAGATTAAGGCCTTTGTTATGTTTAGATTTAATTTAAAATTTTATAGCTCTGCTGGTGTTCTTGCAGACACTTAGGCAACACATTTTGCTTCTTTGTTAATACCAGAAAACGTGATGTTATGGGATACACCGGCTCTCATCGTCGGTCTCTCATAAGTTGCTGTAGTGTTGTCTTCAAGCAATTGATTCCTCGAACCTGATTTGTTTATTTTGACGCTTCTGGAAATTAATTGCAATTGGACGCAAGAAGCACCCAAGAATTTCGCCGTACGAAAATTTCCATAAGTTTACCCAACGGCACCGCTACAGCTATTTTTAGATACCATCTGGGTGGTTTTAACGGGTTTTTACATTTTTAACTGAATTTTAGAGGTGCATTGTAACGGTTTTGTGATGCGTTTGATTGATTTCGAATTGAAATACATATTTAAATTTGCTCATTATTGCGTTGATTTTTAAATACGCTTGATTCTATGTAATTGGTAACGTTCATTTGAAACTTCTTTGTGTATTCTTTGGCAGTTGTAAGAGTAATTGCATAAGATAAAACATTTTTTGTCTCTACAATCTTACTTACGATTTACTCATTTGATAAGTTTAAAACAATTCACGATGGCTCCAAACAAATCAATTGAATTTAAGTTACTGGCATTTAAAGCCCAAAATATTTTAGATTAAACAAATAGTTTTAACGAGTTTAATAATTCATTCGACGATGGAATATCACAAATTGAGGTATATAAAGCTTGAATTCGAATTATTCAAGCCAACCTTGAACGAATTCTAATCTGTTTCAGAAGAAGTGTCTCTGCGAAGTTTCGCACGATTTTCCAACTGTTTCGCAATTTTACAAAGACTTCGTGTCTATTTTAGTGATACTTGATAAATAGCTTTTTTAATAAGTTCCGAACTGATGTCCCAGTAGTCCAAGTTTAAGATCCAACTACGACATTTAAACGTCATTAAGATTCCTAATTGTGTTATTCCGAATTCAACTTCGCAGATTGATCTCCACGGTTTCTGCGACCGGTACGCGACAACTCGGCGATTCCATGTCGGCGAGAATCAACTCGGCGATGTCAACTCGGCGATGGTCAGTCGTCGATCGGAAACTCGTCGATGGTCAACTCGGTCATTTCAACTCGGAGATGCTATACTTGGCGACGGCGAAGTAGAATTTTTATAAGAAGGAAAGTAAAAAACATGATATTGTAGAAATTCTTTGATTTTATTCATCATGTACAATGCATAATAATAAGTACAATAATATACAACATCTTATTCCATATTATAATTGTGGGATAGCCCTCTAAGGTATTCGATTATATTGTCTCTATTGTAATTGGCCACCTTATTTAAAATTCTTTGGTCGAGTTCCACATAGCGTCTTCTTTTAATTGTGACACTGCGCCTGGTTAATGCTCTTTCGTAGTCAGCATCATATGTTGTCTGAACCTTCCTTAAATTTTCTATGAAGGTCCATAATGTTGGGTGAGCAATCCCAGAACCGAAAGCCAATTGCAGCTTACGGTGACATGCTTCGGCGAAATTATTAGTTCTGTCTCTTCCATTCAATGTGCGGAAGTAAACAGACCAAATCGCTGATGGAAACGTTGCCGGCATTCTAGTTCCATTATTTCTCAGTCGTCCGATGTAATTATTGGTGAACCATCCCAAAATAGATTCGAATTCATCTGGCAAAGAATCTTCTAATTCAGCAATTGCAGCAATTACATCCTCTTGTGGAACAAATGCCAGTGAAGTAATCATTTTCGCTTGTAGTGCAAATTCTGGATCAGAATTGTACCGACCAAGAAGATTACAAGAAGATAAATGCCTTCGAAGATTCTTTACTAGGTGGAATAAACACCCCCAAATATCTGCTTCTGGGAAAACTTGTCATATAGCTTGGTGAATCCCCAATTCGTAATCCACGCTGATGCTTTCGGGATTCAACTGTGGCCAAAGTTCTCTTACCATGTTGAACAATCTAAGGTAAGTTTCTGCGGTCTTATCGGGTAGCAAACAATACAGTATTGGAAACACAGGACCCTTATCTTCGTGCGTATCTTTCCTTGCCAAAATGACAAATATTTGCGCGAAAAGTGGTGGGCTCAATAAGAAAGTGCCATCCACAAATAATTCTTTCATACTTGCACTCCACGTTAAATGGTATTCTCTACCAAATATCAATATACGCTGTGGATCAACCTGAATTCTTCCAGAATCCGCCAACAAAAATTCTCAAAATTGGTAGGGCTGTACTCGTATTGCGAGTACTCATGTGGAATGTTAATTGCCTCGCGAGTTTCTGGATTTGCCGGTGCGTTGGACGTGTTTATTCTTACTCTCTGAATGGTCCTCCGCATAACATTCGAACTTGGGAGAATTCCTTTGACGGCAGCCGAAACACTTCCTAAAATTCGTCCTCTAATTTGAGAAGGATTTTCCATCGTTGTCGTGGCCAGGTGCTTTACGGTGGTATTCATTTGTTGCGAAACAACATTTGCAGCATTTCCTACTGTACTGCATGTGTGCAGATTTCGGATTGAATTGAAAGTACCATCCACAATATTGGTCCATATCCTGCCCTTGCAATTTTCATGTTTATGTTCACAGCGCCAGAATTGAATGGTGTTGTCCTTATTGGTTTTATCCTTGGTGTAGAGATATCCATCCCAGGAGTATTTTGCCTGGCCCCTTTGGCTGAGCACGTTTTCCATCTTACTGAGGAAAACGGAAAATTTGTTATTTCATTGAAACAGTACTGTAATAAATAATATTTCTTACCTTGTTCGATGAATATAAATTAATTATAACAACGTTGGCTTAAGTATTTCGGTACCCGACAACTTACAAAAAACAAAATCGCACACACTGTCACTACTTCAGACACAAATCTGTAATAATTGGAAAGAAAAGCAAGAATTTACCTTTATACTGTAAAAATATGAATTGTATGAGGTGGAGGTGGAAATAGTAGTTTTCGTAATGAGTTCTTGTGTAAATTCGGCTAAAAAGAACTAAAAGGTAATTAACATAATGATGATAACAATGAAGGGCTTAAAGATTAACTAGTCATTAACGTTATTAATTTTTACAACCTGTGGTATTGGAAATTAAATAAACAAGGAACATTTAGTTTGGACTACTGATTATATTTTGTAATACTAAAATATTTTAAATTATCATGCACATCATTTGTATTGTAATCTAACAACAAAAGAATTTTTGTTTAATGTAAAAGTTGTATTGTATTTCTAATTGGTACTCCTTAGGCGATAGTACCCTTGAATAGACCGGATTAGGAATCTATGTAACTATTAAACAATGAATTAATTTCGGCAATATGGGCAAGTAATAAAATATATACGGTTGTCAGGTTACTAGAAATTCTGAATTGTGTAACATTAAAAAAATATCTATGGTATCACATTACTGTTCCATTAATAATTATTATCAATTAAATCTATTGTCTAATTAAATGCTCTTTAAGCGCTTTTTTCACATAAACAAATCTTGCAAAATAGATTGGCGTTCATTTTTGTACTAAACTGAAGGTCCTGCAACACCTACCGGATGTTGGTCCAACATATTGAAATAACCATGTATAATGAACACTAATCTAATCTGGAAACTATTAAACCCCATATCACAGAATATAAACAACGGGCAGAAGCGATGGCTAAGCATTCTTTTTAGAACGATATTTTTTAACGCTTGGGTGCGAATCCCTCAATAAGTGTGACACCGCCACTAGCCTTCGCTTCTGTCCGTATTCTGTGCCCATACTATGTTAACCATCAAAAGAGTAGTTTATCGAATGTACTGACTAATGACGTAATGCAATTTGCACAAGAGGCACAATGAATTAATGAAGCTTAAGCAGTATAATAATCAACCAACAGAAAAACACCAAAAACTGCACCAAAACTTGACTCGGACACGTGTTTCAACAGCTAAGCTGTTATCATCAGCGATACCGATACTAAAAATAAAAACAACGGGAAGCTTATATATACTATCTGCTTATCACGCATCGTTAAACTTAATTGATTCTTAGATAAGCTCAGATAAGCTTAAATAATTCCGAAAATCCTAATGGGCAGTTATCATCATAATTCATAAGCAAATTTCTGTTTTTAAAAATTTCTAAACTTTCATAAGAATCAAGTTCGTTTTTATTATCTACCCTCTTAATTAATTCAATGTCGCCTACTCTATGGCCATTTTCAAGCATATGCATGGCAACACTGGACCTATCTGTGCGATGATATTTGACATGAGCTACGTGCTCTTTAAAACGAGTTTTAATAGGTCTCTTGGTTTGCCCTATATATACTTGGTTACAGTCTTTACAATTAATTTTATATATTCCCGATTTATCACACATTTTTATTGGGTTAGTTGTTACTTCTAGAGGTTACTGTTTTATAATCAAATTTTGAAAATATTTTTTGAAGACCTTTTGTGTATGTGGGATAATTTGGTAATTTGACATATTTCTTATCTATTTTGCTATTACTAGTTCCTAACGTTGTAATGTTTCTAATGTTTAACTTATGTTTATGTTTTCTAATTATGTTTGTGACAATTGATTCTTGAAAACCATTGTATGATGCAATCTGCTTAATATTTCGCAGTTCTTTATCAAAGTTTTGTTTTGACAATGGGAAATGTAATAATCGGTGAATCAAAAGTTGAAAGATGCAAGTTTATGTTGCATACTATGGTTGGAATCATTTGTTATAAACCTCATAGTGTTAGTGTCTTTACGATAAATATCTATATCTAGTTTGTTGCCATTTCTTGTCACTAAAGTGTCTAAGAAAGGTAACTTAAGGTTTGTTTCTGTTTCATAGGTAAACTTGATCGTCTCAAATTTTGAATTTAAAATTTCTACAAATTGCTGAGGGCTGTAAACTTTAGTGTCGATGACTGCAAAAACGTCATCTACATATCTACACCAAATTCTAGGAAAATAATCTAATTTATTTTTTATATCAATTTCAAATTTACCCATGAACAGGTTAGCCATAAACGGAGATAAGCTGTTACCCATTGTTGTACCATAATTTTGTTGATAAATATTATTGTTAATTTGAAAGTAGGTTTGACTCATACATAATCTTGCTAATTTAATAAAATTATCTACTTCTGAATTGTCTAAATGGTTTTGGTGTAACATATCTTTCAAATAATCTAAAGTGATATCTATCGGAACGCTTGGAAACAATGAACAGACATCGAATGAAACTAAAACTTCGTTCTCAGTCAGCTCAATGTTTTTAATTTTTTCAATAAAATCGTATGAATTTTGAACACTGAAATTTGATTGTTGATATTCAAAACTTTAACAATGACGAATTAACTTTGTTGAATAAAGGCTTGAAATATAACCTCAAATTTAACAAAGTGCCCATAGATAAGATTATTGTAGGAATTGAAAGTTCGATCAAACTTTTAGACGATAATTCTAAAAAATTCATTAGGAATGCCTGTAAAATTCAAATTTCAGATAATATTCAGCAGTTACCAAAATTTAAATTTAACGCGAGAGAAATGAACATTGTTAAAAATCTTAAAGAGAAAAATTGTTGTTATCTTAAAGCAGATAAAGGCAATAAAGTAGTTATTTTGGACAAAGAGGATTATTTTGAGTCAGTTCAGGTGATGCTTAATGAAGGCCCCTATTCATTAATATCTAAAAATCCTCTTCCCAAAATGATTGCTGATACCCGTAGAGTCTTATTAGAATGTGAAAATATTATACCAAAACAACTTAGGTTTAGACTAACGGTATCTAACCCGGTTCTTCCTAGAATGTATTGTTTACCTAAGATACATAAACCCGGAAAAGCAATGCGTCCCATTGTTTCAGGTATTAATGCTCCTACTTATCTGATATCTAAATGGTTGTCAAATAAATTCAACAGTTTTGAATATCAACAATCAAATTTCAGTGTTCAAAATTCATACGATTTTATTGAAAAATTAAAAACATTGAGCTGACTGAGAACGAAGTTTTAGTTTCATTCGATGTCTGTTCATTGTTTCAAGCGTTCCGATAGATATCACTTTAGATTATTTGAAAGATATGTTACACCAAAACCATTTAGACAATTCAGAAGTAGATAATTTTATTAAATTAGCAAGATTATGTATGAGTCATACCTACTTTCAAATTAACAATAATATTTATCAACAAAATTATGGTACAACAATGGGTAACAGCTTATCTCCGTTTATGGCTAACCTGTTCATGGGTAAATTTGAAATTGATATAAAAAATAAATTAGATTATTTTCCTAGAATTTGGTGTAGATATGTAGATGACGTTTTTGCAGTCATCGACACTAAAGTTTACAGCCCTCAGCAATTTGTAGAAATTTTAAATTCAAAATTTGAGACGATCAAGTTTACCTATGAAACAGAAACAAACCTTAAGTTACCTTTCTTAGACACTTTAGTGACAAGAAATGGCAACAAACTAGATATAGATATTTATCGTAAAGACACTAACACTATGAGGTTTATAACAAATGATTCCAACCATAGTATGCAACATAAACTTGCATCTTTCAACTTTTTGATTCACCGATTATTACATTTCCCATTGTCAAAACAAAACTTTGATAAAGAACTGCGAAATATTAAGCAGATTGCATCATACAATGGTTTTCAAGAATCAATTGTCACAAACATAATTAGAAAACATAAACATAAGTTAAACATTAGAAACATTACAACGTTAGGAACTAGTAATAGCAAAATAGATAAGAAATATGTCAAATTACCAAATTATCCCACATACACAAAAGGTCTTCAAAAATATTTTCAAAATTTGATTATCAAACAGTGACTTCTAGTAATAACAACTTGCAAAATCTTTTAGGCAATCCGAAAGACCCAATAGAAATGTGTGATAAATCGGGAATATATAAAATTAATTGTAAAGACTGTAACCAAGTATATATAGGGCAAACCAAGAGACCTATTAAAACTCGTTTTAAAGAGCACGTAGCTCATGTCAAATATCATCGCACAGATAGGTCCAGTGTTGCCATGCATATGCTTGAAAATGGCCATAGAGTAGGCGACATTGAATTAATTAAGAGGGTAGATAATAAAAACGAACTTGATTCTTATGAAAGTTTAGAAATTTTAAAAACAGAAATTTGCTTATGAATTATGATGATAACGGTCCATTAGGATTTTCGGAATTATTTAAGCTTATCTAGCTTTCAAGAATCAATTAAGTTTAACGATGCGTGATAAGCAGATAGTATATATAAGCTTCCCGTTGTTTTTATTTTTAGTATCGGTATCGCTGATGATAACAGCTTAGTTGTTGAAACACGTGTCCGAGTCAAGTTTTTGGTGCAGTTTTTGGTGTTTTTCTGTTGGTTAAATAGACGCTGCAGTTGGTGTTCCTTTCCTTTGATCAGTATAATAATGGTAGCATAATAATATTGAGAGTGTTTCTTGGCCGATTTTATCATCGCCGAGTTTCCCATCGCCGACTTGACTATCGTCGAGTTGGTATCGCCGAGTTGACCATCGCCAAGTTGGTATCGCCGAGTTGACCGTGCTCGTTCTGCGACAGTAGCGCAACTGCTTACGGTTGCTATTGCGCGCCGCCGTATAGCAATTCTCTGTGCCCATTTAAAGTAGTAAGTTCGGCAAACTTATGATCCTTTTGGAGAATTATATATATCATTTTAAATGGACACAGAGAATTGCTATACGGAGGCGCGCAACTTTTTCTCACGCACATTTGAAAACGTTTTTGGCCTATCAGGGGTCTTTAGCATATTAAAAGACTTCTCCGAAAGCATGTACCTTGCTTTAAGTCAACCCGGTTGTCAATTATCCGCTCATGAGTAGTTTACCTGAAACACGGTTAAAATATACGTGTCTCCATTTACAACGTTGGTTTAGATTACGCTGGACCTATTACCATAAAGGATAGACGCGCACGAGGTGCTCGATGACACGCGTGTTCGTGTTTATGGTCATCCGCGCTATACATTTGGAATTGGTCACATCTTTGTCCATGGACGCCTTCTTGCATTGTTTGAAACGATTTATATACCGTAGAGGGATACCAAGTTGCATATCAAGCGACAACCCTACTAACTTTCGTGGCGCTAAAACAAAGTTAGATTCTTTGTAGGCTCATTCCACGCTAAAGGGTGCAATTGCCTACTAAAATGGTAAAAAAACAAACTAACGAGAAATGCAATTATTTTAGGATGTATTGAAAGTACAATATTTAGAGATTTATTTAAAACAAAAATTTGGGTTTTAGAGCTAAAAATTGAATATTTTTATTTTAGATTAAAATAAGATTTTTAAAGACATGTAACTTACGTTACCGTTTGACCAAGTACCTGTAAATATAATTTTTAGCTTAATATGCGGTTGAAATATTCCACACTTTAAAAATATTACCTTTTATTTTTATTAAATAACTTCGCATAAGAGAATCGTTAATAATTTAATTTTGATATTATAATTTTTGTGAAATGTTAAACCACACTTTTGTTCATATCGTTTCTTGATTCACAGTTAATTAGAAGTTTTATTTTTCGGTAACGTGATAATGCTCTAACTAATATGCACAAAAATGAGTTGATTGTCTAGTGGGCAATCACTAGAGCGTACTGGTTGATTATTTAAACCATATTATTTTTAATAATACTTAATAAATGAAATGTTTGTATGTCGTAACGTAAGTTACAGTGTAGTAACGTATGTTACCATTGTTAAGTATTGTACAGATCCATCTTAAAAGTAACTTCAGTTAGTGCATTTACACCTTTATTTACCTTTATATCTACTTCAGAACATTCATGTAAATTAGTATTTAAATGAGTACAGGTTAATTATTTGCGACAGTGAAACAATTTAGTAACGTTCAACAGTTCATCACCATTTAGTTTGTAAACTGCTCTTGTTTTCCCAGATGTTATGGGGGCAGTTAACTTGCAGAGAATATTGGTTTTTTTGACCCACAATTTGTCGGGAGAAGCTGGCAACTTCAAACAGTTTGTTTTGTGACAGGAGGACATGAATGACACAAGAAGTTCATCGTCGTCATTTTCTAAGACTTTGCCGACGTACCACTTTTTGTTGCCTTCGTAAATTGATGCAACGTATTCATCAACGTCAAAATCGTCACTTTCCGGAGATGCAGATGAAGCTGTTTGTGACGGTAAGGTTAGCTCAGCAATCTTTAGGGAATGTTCAGCCCAGTTGCAAATTCCTAGTTTTTGATCGAAGCACAAAAGACAGGACTCGCAGTAACACGACACATTTCTGGTAGCAATCAATGAGCTGTTCAGTCCCGAAACTGAATGTATCTTCATTGTACCACTAACGGATTGTTCGACATCAGAAATGGTTGTTTCTTTTATTTCACTCTCCGAGACAAATATGTACGTCAATTTACTACCCCTTTCCATTTCATTTTGAACGCCCCAAGCAAAGAAGCTAGGTGCATCCTGTATAACGATGCCACCTTTGACGGCCTCGTCTGCCTGCCGTTTTGCCGTTCCACCAATGCCATCACACACAGATTTGCCATGCCCCTCTTCGAAATAATTCCACGTGACATTCAGATCATACGTAAACTTGTGGTCAGCAATGAAACCGAAAACGGTTTTGTTTCGGTACTGAGATGTGGGGCTGTCAGTCCAATAATGGACAGTGTTTAGCTCAGGAACCAACTGTTTCAGTTCAGGAATGAGTTTTTGGAGAAACGCAATAACAGCTGTCGCGTTGTGATTTGTTTCGTCCAAAACGACAACGAAAGATTTGTGTAGCAGGTCAGGTGCTCCGATAGTTTGTGTACTACAACCTGGTTTATAGTACATTACAACTGGGTGGATGGTCACTGCAGTGGGTGCAAAATATGCGCTCTGCACCTCGTTCATGTAGCGGCAGGTGTAGTTTTCCGCGAAATCCATTTGGACGATGCAGTGCCCTTCTGGTAAACTGCTTTTGAGAATTCGCGGAACTGGTGTACAACTCTGTCTACGTGTTCTCTAAATTCTGCAACTTCTTTCACAAATTTCTCCCATAATTCTGTCGGAAGAAGTTCCAGGAGAACCAACTACATCCTTCGCTTTTCATCATCGCAGTCTACGTTTCTCCAATTGTTAAATTTAATAGCATTGGTTCCTAGAGAATTCAGAATGGTTTGCACTTCCTCGTTCGATGTAGTCGCGATAAACTCATCAGGATTTGTGTGAATGCCATCAACACCTTGTAAAGCCTTCAACATCAATGCCATGTTCTGATGTCTTTGACATAAGCAAACGTTTCAAGCAGAATAGGAGAGTGACTTGATATGAGCGGGGCGCTGAGCACAGAAGAATGAGAAGGAAACGGATACTAATGTTTCTTCAGATAAGTATTTCTGGTACAGGTTCTTTAAGTAATCTGTTAAATATTTTGCTGTTTCACACTATCTTTTTCCAGGCATCATTCTAGAGTTATCATCTCTCCAGGAAATTAACAACGTGTTGTTTTACAGGGTCGTATAGTTCAACAAGTCTTCTTTGTTGGGGAACACATTGAGATTTTGTAGTTGGCTTACGCAATGTTTTTTTGCCTATTTCGGAACGTCTGCTCAAGTTAGTTGTCTGCCGATATTTCTTCACAATTTTTCCACTAATGATGTTGCAAGGACTTTTTGTTCTCCTCTATTACGACAGTCCTTCTTTGCCTCGATTATTTCTTTGGCAACAACATTGCCAAATACCAGCTGACGGAGTATATTGGGATGAGAACTTGGATACAGGCCGTCGCATCTAATAGTTTCGTCAGCCATGGTTCGGGGTGTAGCAACATTTTCCTGAGTTACAGCAACATTTTGATTGGTTGTTTTTGAGGTTCTCCTTTTTTCTTTGACTTTATAACGCTGCAATCTCTTCCTTGCTTTCTCGTATTTTTTCTTCCATTTCTTTTGCTCTGGCTCCAATTTTTTAATTTGAAGTTTTGCACTCTGTAGACGTCGCTTTTCCATACTTTCGCTGTTAACGTGACGACTAACAATTGAAGATGTACGTGCACATGTGCTGGGGACATCAGAAGCAAAATCAACCTCGAGAGTCGATACAGGTAGAATCTCCGTTTCTTTTTTCTTCCTACGACAAGCTTGAACTCGTTCTAGGCATTTTACCCGACTTTTCTTTGCAGCATTGTCTGAAAGTTTTGCTACAGGCTTGTAGTACTTCTTGATTCTTTCTTTTTCAGCTTTATAGTATTCTCTTCCATTCTGCAATTTTTGTCTCGCTCTGTAATCACGCTGTATTTCAGCACGCGATTTTGCCATAGCTTAATGAAGTACTTGTTTTTTGTTTTAATATCTTAAACAAAAAAAAAAGAAATGTTAAAACATGTTTAAAAACTGATTGCTAACGTATATTGGTAGGCTAACGACGATACAGAATAGTTTTTATTTCAGAGGTAAAATTTTGAGTTGTTATGTTTTAAAGTTATAAAATATTAACTGTTGTATATAATATTATTCTACGGGATCAGAATTAGCACACAATTTAATACTAAATAAGTAAATTAAGCATAATTATTGGCCATACAATATGTGGTAACTTACGTTACCTCACTGTAACTTACGTTACTAACACCATTATATTTGATCCAAAGTAACATACGTTACCTGGTGAAAATATGCCACGTGGTGTCCCCCAAAGTAAAAACGATACTTGCGTTTAAATTACTACTCTTTTAACTCACTTTATGAGTATTTTTCAATCACCTATGTTTATATTAGCATATTATATGCAAAAATTTACATTTCCTAATAAAACACACTTATTATTTTAAAAAGTTTAACTCACCTACAAGATGCGATTGCGTCCAAACACTAAAATCTGCTTCGTAATGCAGTTGCAAATGCAGCAAGAAAAGTGTAATAGTGTTGCCAAAACTAATTTTACATCAGTTTTAATTATTTTTAACAGTAATATTTATAAGACTTTTAGAACTTTATTTAGGCATAAATAAATCATTATAATAGCCATACAGTTTCAATCTTTTGATGAATTAAGATGTATAATACACTGGTGACGTAAGTTACACTCAGGTACAATTTTCTGATCTCTAATGAATTAATTTTTATATATTCAAAATTGTGTTTGAAACCAGACTTTTTTTATTACTACGTAATATTTGTAAATATAATAGTTGCATGAAACAGTGTTTCCAACAAGAACCTGAACATCAAGTTTGGGGGACATTCATAGTTCATATAGAAATCTGCTTGGCGGAATTGCTAAAATTAAAAATATCAGAAAGTAATACTTATATTTATGTAAAATAATTATATGCACTACGTGCGTGAAAGGGTAGTATAAGATTAAACCATTTAAAAAATAATATTAAAATCTTTATTTAAAAATAAGAGAATGGGGACAGCGCAATTGGACCCTTTAGCATGGAATGAGCCTGTACTCAGTCTTACACAAAGATGAGTCAAGTGAACGGATTGTTAATTTTTTGACTTCGAAATCAATCAAATGGCAGTTTATTAATCGTCGCTCTCCGCACGAAAGCTGAATTTTGGAGAGTACGGTTAAATCTATAAAGACCCACTTAAAACGCATCCTGTGTAACGCGAATTTCACATACCTCATTAACCATGATCGAATTAATATTCAATTCTAGACCACTATCAATTACTTTCCCGGATACTGACGACTTTGTCTCTCTTTCCCCTGAACATTTTAGTGGTTTAGGTTGTCTATTTTCCAACGAGCCCAGCATTTTGCTCGGCATTTTTGGAGGCGCTGGAAGCGTGAAGTCGTTCCTAATCTTCAAAGACGCCAAAAGTGAAGCAAGAATCTTCCTAACATCCTTAACATCCACTCCATCGTATTTCTTCAGGACGACGACCTCCTTCTCCTTCAGTGAAGAGCGGCTTGATGTAGTAACAAGTATACACCGAGGTGCAGACAATGTACTCCGTGCAGCTTCATTAAGACTAAGTGCTCTATTTTTTGTTGTCGTTTGTACTAACTTATATAATATTGTTACTGTCTTTAAATAGCCTTTGTCTAATGCTAGTTTGCAGGTTTTTTGTAGTTTTTGTTTGATTTAGATGTTAGACTTAGATCTTGTGTTCTTGTAAACTTTTTGTTTGTTTGTTCACATTATGTTATTATATTGTATGATTCCCAAGAGATTTCAAGAGGGGTGTGTTGTGTTTAGATTTAAGTTAAAATTTTATAGCTCTGCTGGTGTTCTTTCAGCCACTTAGGCAACACATTTTGATTATTTGTTAATGCCACAAAACGTGATGTTACAGCCCTTGGTTCGTTGGTCTCTCATAAGTTGTCGTAGGGGGTTTTTAAAGCCATAATGGCCGTTTTGTGATTGGTGTTATATTCTAAATTTGCTGAATATGAATTGCATGAAGTGCGCTCGATTCGATTATCCATTTCATACTGTCTTCTTGAGGCTGAAAACTGTCACCTACAGATCTGTATTTTAAAGATTTCTATGTCATCATTATAGTTTTAAAATTTTTCTATTGATTGTGACAAAAAGTAATTATTTATTTATTTATTTTTTTTGCCTTTATTAAACTTTTGTTCTAATATACAAAAGAAATATAATATTACAAACTAATAATAATAATAATAATAATTAAACTTTATTTTAGGCTACACCTCCCCAGGATAGAACTATCCGAGCGGGAGGCGGAGTGGCCGGTGTGGCTAGTTTATAGTTACAATGAGTGTAATATAATATATACTTACTTAAAATTCATTTTGTTTATTAATGTTATGCCGGCTTGTTAGGTATTAACGATTGACATTTAATTATCATTAGTCATTAGTTTTTACGCTCCCGAAGTTTTTTCGGTTTTTCACCGGTCGCGGTCGTGATAAAATCAAAGTTTTTACACCATTCTCTTCAGATTTTGATCCTGAACATTTTATCATCACTTTCAATTGGAAGAAATTTCGAAAAAGTCTAGAAAAAGAACAACTTTGGTTAAATTTAAAGAAAATTGGATTCGGAAAATTTTCTTCGAAGTTTTTTCCAGTTAACATCCACAATTACCATTAGCAACCAATTCTATCATCGCAAGTTCCGTAAAACTTTGAATTTTGGATTTCCTTCAATTTTCCTCCCTTCTTAGAATGGACTTTGAAGATAAGCCGAAGGAATTACGCATATGTCGTTCAACAATAGAAACAAGACCAATGTTTGAATGTTGCAAATGTAAGGAATGGTACCACGAAAAATGCATACATTTGACTTTCGCAAGGTCGTAAAACAAATCCTACTCCTCAACATCAGCAACACAATCAACCAGCACCTTAAAAAGATTCAAAGAAATCTCAAAACCCAAAAATTGAACATTTGAACAATCAAATGAAGGAATTTAACAAACAATTTTCAAACATTCTTACATCCAGTCGTGATGAGGAAAATTTCAACTCAGTTTTGATAACCTCTTTGACAACACTCAAAAATGCGATTGACATTCTACCCGGACCTAAGGTTTTTTCAGCGAATGACCAAAAATTTTCAGAAACAATTAACCCTCAGCGAAAATCAGCGAGAGAACAAGCAAAACGAAATGAAAAATTTAATCACCACCTAATGCAACATCTTTATCACAACCAATGGAAAAATGCGTCCGCAACATCATGACGTCTGGAAATTCATAACAATGTACCATTGACATGAGTACTTTGCATGAGTCCTTCAAAAGTAGATGGGAAAATGTAAATAGCTGTGCAAGAGAATCTTACGGTCCACCAATTACACCTGATGAACAGAATCAAATCGATGATGGCTTTTCAAAAATTACATCTAAAGAAATGAAATTGTCTATACGTGGAATGAATTCTGACACTTCCCCAGGTCTTGACGGAATTTTTATCAGAACTCTTAAATATTTGGACTGCAGCGAAGTCATTGCATCAATTGCAAATAATTTTGACAACTTGGGGCTTTGTTCCTACTCCACTTTCTGAAGCTCGGACTGTACTAAAATATAAGGATGGCGACAAAAAATTACCCGGTAACTGAAGGCCAATCTCAATTTGTTCCATTGATTGACGAGTGATTGAACGAGTTTTAGATAAAAGACTCAGGAATTTTATCAATTTCAATTCTTCCCAAACTGGCTTTACCAATCTGCTTGGCACACATATCAACACATCAATAATTGCAGCCTTTCTAAGAAAAGCTAAATCGGACAAAAATGATTTGTTTACTGTTTTTTTGGACATAACTAAAGCATTTGATTACGTTGGACACGACCATTTGGAAAAAGAACTCAAGAGTAGACAAATTCCAACGAATCTCAGAAATTTAATTCTAAAACTTTTAAAATCCAACTTTACAAGGATTGAAGCTAATGGGAAAAAGTCACCACCCTTCAATTTTAATTGAGGCGTGATGCAAGGGTCACCACTATCTCCGCCACTGTTTAAATTGTCTATTGATTTCATTTTTAATGAATTAAGTGACCCAACAGTTTCCAATTATGGTTTTCAATTGACTGTGGAACTTCAAAATTTGACAGTCCTCGGCTTTGCGGATGACACAACAAATATTGCAAATTCAAGAGAGTCCGCAGCAGAATTAGTCGAAATGACTCAAGAAATGTTTCAATTGATAGAACTGGAAATTAATTTTACTAAAAGCAAGGCAATTTGTATTGAAAATGGAAAACTTAACAACAACAGCATCAAAGAAACGGAAGTTCCAGCTCTACAGCAAAATGAATCAATAAATTATCTGGGTGTCACATTTGAGGATGAATTAAGTTTTGACGAAGGAAAGATTACAAAAAACATAGAAAAATTGATAGGAACTAGTGTCCTTTTTCCTGGTCAAAAACTACAAATATTGAATCAATACATTTGGCTAAATCTAATTTATCCGCTACAATGTGATCCGCCAAATAAATTGAAAAAATCTTTTTTGGAAAATATTGACAAAATAATGAAAAGTGCTGTCAAAGAGTTTCTTTCACTGCCAAGTGATACTCCAGACTCGATGATATACTCTCCATCCAACTTGAAAGGATTTGGTTTAATCCGTGCCAAATGAGAGGCTCACATTAAAAATTTTAATATTTGTCTAAAACTTTTACATGTAATAATCAATACATTCCGTTTTGCCGTGATTTAATTCAATAGAAAATTCTTTGAAAAAACTTGATATTTCTAAAGATCAACTTTAAGATTCAGTACGTCCCAGCCCTCAAATCAGAAAAATTCTTCGAGAGAGAGAATTTGACAAATGGTGTTCATTAACACAAAAAGGAAAAGGTGTTGTTTTATTCAAAGAAGAACCAGAATATAACAAATGGTTCAAAACATTGGAAGGAATGTCAAGTTCCGAGTGGACCAGTGCAATTAAAATGATTGGAGGAGTTACAGCGGTTCGTGCAAATCCAGGAAGAAGCAGAGACGGAGCTCAATGTAGACACTGCTGCACTAAAGTAGAAACCCTTGGTCACGTCCTCGGCTTCTGTCCTCATGGTTTGTTACTTAGAAACACTCGTCACCACTAAATCAGATCTTTATTTGCCAACGAACTTAAAAAATTGAATTTCTCTGTCGAAGAGAAAGTACATCGTGTTAAAGATAACGGTTCATCTGTTCGAATCGATATTATAGCTTATTCTCCAACAACAATAACCGGATACATATTCTAAACCCAACTGTTCGATTAGAAAATAGTATCGATCAACCACAAGCCGTTCACCTGGAAAAGAAGAATTACTATGACCCAGCAATTCCCGATCTTCTTGAAAAATACCGATTGCAACAACTGGAAATAATTGGTCTCTTTGTCGGTGCAAGAGGGACAATCTCAACATTTTTGAAGATTTTAGGAAGAAACTTGGAATACCAAAATCTCTATCTGAAAGTGTAGTAAAAATTGCCATCAAAGAATCGACACACATCTTACATCATCACCTACACCCTCCAACTAGACAAAACCTTAAATAATCATCAACTTCTATTCAACAATAACTATTAATGAAATTGTCTTATCTTTAAATTTTTATTTAAATTTTGATGTAAATTGTAATGGTATACTGTGTCATGAATTGGCAACCATCAATGTGATGGCAGTGTCTGGTAATAAATCAGAATGTCTCTAATTCAACAAAGACATTACTGGAATTAATAGTGTTGCTTTTTAAAATAGTTTTTATTTCAATATTTTTGTTGTTTTATTACTTATTTGAAACAATTTCCCTTAAATTGACAGGTAAATTATCAAATGCCTTAGGGGCACGAGTGACCCAACAGTTTTGCATAGCAGTGGTTTGACATGTCACTCGTTTTAGTTGCCCCCCTTCCCCGTGTACCTTGACTGTGGTCGATTAGTTCAAAAGTATGAAAATTTTTCCGGCATTAAGATAATATTGTATTTTAATAGGTTACTTAAGGGTAGTATATTTAATTGGGAATATAATTGGGAGCCTGATGATAATCTGTTTGATTTTCTGATTATCCGAACAATAATGTTCTGGGCCTTAGTAACGATTTTAGGGAGGAGCTGAATGCTGTCCCCCAGACTACGAGGCAGTATTGCAAGTGGGATTGGATTAAAGCATAATAAACTGTTTTTAGTATGTCTATATATTATCACAAAGTTTCAAAATTTAAATACGTTTAGTTCTCCATAAACGTCTAATAGGCCACTTTGTTTGGGACACCCTGTATATATATATTTTGTTTGTTTAACAATAGGGGTTGGGATGGAAGGGGGTGAGTTTGGAATTTATTTTATAAAACAGCTTAATATTATGCAACATAATCCACAATAAAACATTTAAAAGTATTGTTTCCGCCTTTAAAAATAAACGTTTTCTTTTGAGCCAGGGGTGATTTCAACGCTCTGTAGCAGTAAAACTGTTCATTTCAGGGGGTTTGCGCAATGGCAACTTTTGATGAGAAGGACACGCACTATATCATATTAAAAATTCAGCAAAATCCACCGATTTTTTGGTGACAACCCCCAAAATAGGGGTTGGGGTATGATCATACAAAAACGCATTTTTTTTCATTTAAGCTGTTAGAAACATTTTACATCGCATTTAAAAGTACATATTTATATATATATCTACTTTTGTATTAAACAATAGAGGTTGGGATGGAAGGGAGTGAGTTTGGAATTTATTTTATGAAACCCAATTTCCGTAAGATTATTGCGGGGTCCTTTCTTAATCAGAAACTTCTTTAAATTTAGAAAATAATATAGGTTGATTAGGTGCCACTGACTCTTTGTATTGCAATTTTTCCGATATTTACTCTCCTATACTTAAAAAATTAGAATTAATTTCCTTCGCGCAAGCTACCTGAAATTATCAATTCATTAATAACAGATTTTTATCGGGGTTCCTTTTATAATTTCATTTACTACGTTCCACATTCCCAACATGCTACCTTGAGTTTTTTCAAGTTTATTGCTGATATACTTTTTTTAGCTACGAAAATTAAGTTTTTATGTTGGAGTTGTAATCTTTTAAATATTTATTTAAAGTAGTAGTAAATGGTTCTTTTACACCTTTTACCAACTCTTCCTTTTTACGAATAGAAGCAATAATCTCATGGGTAATCCATGGCTTTATTTTCCACTCTGAGTGACATCTACCGAAAGTCCAAATGGCTAAAACTAATTACAACAAACGTACAGATAGTAGAAGACGTCCATAGATCGGTACATAATTTGGTGTTATCTGGGATAAAGCTGGATTGAGGTGACTAAAGAATCCCACTATAAATTTATTTTGCAATGAAGGTTTATATTTAGTCATCGTTTCATTCTCAATAACTTATTTCATTCAACATCTCAGCATAATTATTAATTCATTACTCAAATCTATTAAAAATAACAATAAAATCAGACAATGATAGTTTGTTGCAATGGTTTCCACTAATTACAATAACAAATAAGTACTATTTTAATTATCAAAGTAGATGTGTAAAGGTCCACTAGTAACAAAAACTAATTGTTTCGTCACTTGTTTGATTGTTTTTGACTATCTTAGATATCAACATGAAGTTTTCACCACCCAGTAAGCACACTTATGCTGCACATCCTAAAAATATTCTATTATTTAGTGTTCCTATGCAGTTGGTAAATCAAAGTGTTTTTTTAAATGTGATTGTAAAAGTTTCTGTAGCTAGTTTGTCTGAAAATATCCATTGCCTACTGGGCAGTGTTCTATCAAATGTGATTCTTTATTCTAATAAAAGTTAAATAATACCAAACAAAAAAGTTAGACTCATAGTCTCTTGTACAAAGTTCCAGTACTTTTTGATTCTAAAACTATTTATGTAAAAATATACAGGGTGTTCCATTACAAAAAACATAACTTTGGTTTACCACCCTATACCGGATATAATAAAAATATTGTTAGAAGATCGACATAAGTGTGCTTAATTGGTAATAAAAATCGCATCGTGATATCTCAATTGAAAAAAAATGATGAACCAATTACACATCTCTGGGTCACCCTATCTGTGAAACAAATATATATAATAATATTGTTTATTTTGGCTTATGCTAGCTGCATATTTTTTATATATTTTATCGATTTCCGGTCAGTGTTTTTCTGCTTGAACTATTTCTTATTTAATTCATAGTTTGACTTTAAAACACTTTTTTGCATCAGGTATAGTAGCTTCCACATACCATGAAAATATTGTTACCAGTACGAGTCTTCTTGACTGAGCTACGTCCCTTCTAAGTCAGTGAGAACTATTAGGTTGAAATTGGATAATAATATCATTAAAGACCATCCGATAAATTGTCTCCAAAAAAGCACGTAGAATTATGCAGAAAATGATTTCATCTGAAAATATATCAAAGCGGTGGTGATATGAAGAAACCGTGTGTCTCATATATTGTAAAATACAAAAATCACTCCTTAAAACTTCTGGTTGGTCAAACAATCTTTTTAGGGTGATGGTAGTTCCTTCTCAACGTTCTTCTACCTAATAAAAATGTAAGTTAGTAGATCTGAAAGAAGAATGATTCTTCTTTGCCGATCTTTTCTGGATTCTGAATTCCTTTCCGCAAAGAATGTTATGTTCAGCTACAATCATGCTCATTGAAACAGTAACTAAACTTGCCTCATAGTTTAATCAAGATTGTTAAATTCTTCTTCTTCAACGTAATGAAGACTCATGTTCTAGAATTCAAACTGGATAAGATATGTGTTAAGATTAACGATGATTCGTTGATTTTCTTAGAAACCACAGCCAAAATCAGTTTCCTACAAGAATGGATACATACCTTTGTTAACTATAACGTTTTTCACGTGTTTCTTAAACTTTTTCTCCAGGGATAGGGCATTGTATAAGAACAGTAGAACTTAGATGATACTGCACCTTCCACATGTTCATTTATCAGATTCAGTAATCAGGTAATTATTTATAGGAGTTAAGTTTTTACGATGAAAATACCCTAATTTGATTGCTGGTCTGCTGGGTTTAAATTAATTACACCTATTAAACTAGGCAGGAGAACTTACCTAAGCTGAACAACCATATTACAACCATTGCACTCTATCAATCATTAATAATTCGAATAGGTCGACTATATCTTTAAACTTTATCAACAATAGTAACCTCATCTAGAGGTTATTCTTGCACGAATACTTTCAGTTCTTAAACATTAAATTTATTTCAGAAAGGAATACATTAATCATTGCAAGTTTTAAACAAACAAATTAAATTTAATTCAAGGCGTAGTGCAACATATTAACTATAGATTTATTCACATGGCATTTAATGAAACTTTTGAATTTCGAGTGGTGAGTTGCAATAAGTAGATAAAAGCTTCATGGTTTCTGATATTTCTTTGATTATTTGAGTTGGTTTGGATGCCCATTGTCTATTTCGGATCTAATGCCGACTTTATTATTAGAACAACTAGTAACGTGTTAGGCATTAGCATATATTCTTCTAATCTTTCTTCCCAATTTTTTTCAGGAGTCAAGTTATAGAATCAAAAGATTTCTACTTGTGGTTGAAGGTCATATGTTTGTTGGAGCATAGTGGGCTGCCACTACAATGTGCCAATATTTTTTTACGATTTACATACCTAATCTACTTTCTAACCAAGGAAAAAGTACTTAAAAAATTAATTTCCTACACCCGGCACTGGCTGTAGTCTGCAGCTCTTTGGTAGTAGTTACAAAAATACAAAAGGGATTAAAAATAGAAAGTTTAGATAATAAAAAAATTGGAGAAATTGTAAAAGTTATCAATAAGTCCGCTACCAATAGCTCCTATTTGTTCGAAGGGTTGCATATATAGAACTATAAAAAATTAATTTAAAAATACATGAGATGAGATTAATTTAATCGAGTCAGATTTGTTGCATTGTGTTTAAAAATTAACGATGTGATAATTTTGTAGTGTTTTTATACACTAAGTAAATTATTTCAAATATATGTCACAGTCACACGATTATAAATACAGGAAAGCCAACGTTTATGCAATTTGAAAGGTGGGAAAATCATACTTGTCGCGGTTACCCAAATTCTAATGAGAATGCTGATGAAACTATCAAAAGACTTATGAAAACAAATGGATTTTAATGTCATTAAATAAACAGATTTTAAAAATAATATGGTACTAATTGAAAATTAATGTTTACAAAATAATGAACATTTTATTTCGATGGACTTGTATTAGTTCAATACCACAAGATCTCGTAGTAGTCGCGCTACTTTGGGGCGCACAGACTTGCGCGTGGCAATACTTGCGCAGAAATACCAACCGTGAATATTATTGAGTAGAGAAAGTCGAGTGTTTTGACCGACAGAAATTGATATAATAATGTTTATGCGATATACGAACTAAAAAGCGAAAAAGATTTGACAAAACGAAGTTGGAAATAAAGAGCGGTTATGGTCGCATTTTATTTACGATAAAAAGACGGTACAAATTGGTCCCACGCAATACGGTAGGTGGTCACCGACAACGCTAGTTTCTATGGTAGTTGCACGTGTGATTTTTGCAGGAATGCCGGCATCTACACTCGATCCCGTTAACGCGGCCCTACGCACGGCGTTATCAAAGAATTCATGCAACAACAATCTTGATTCACAATTGGCCGGAGCAACCAAAAAGGCGCTATTGTCTAACATTGAATTCGAAGCAGCCGGTAGTTATCAAAGTTGTGTTCTCGACAAACTCAAGTCTAAATACATAGTCTTAAAGTCGTCGGAACCGCTAGACAGAAGGTACGAATCATACTCGTTCAATCGGGTAAATTTCTCTTATTGCCTTTTTTAGTAAACATCAAAACAAAACTGAGACTATGGTGGCGGCAGACGATGGTCTAACGGCTGCCAAACGAGAATTATACCCATTAAAATCGGTTCAACTGGGATGGAATAATGCTGATTGGTCTGTGGGTGCCGGAATGGTTAATATGGGCAATACATGCTACCTTAACTCCACTTTGCAAGCTTTATTTCACATCCCGGCCCTGGTTAATTGGCTAATCTCCGAAAAACAACACATTTCTGAATGCGAAGATGCAGGTATTGTAATTTAAGCAGCTTTGGTTAAATTATTATTTTTTTTGAAGAACAGATTGTTTTTAATTAAAATCGTGGAGGGATTGAGCCTAATTTTTTCGTGCACAGTAAGAAATGGAGTGGTTTTCTGAAATAATTACACATTGGAATAAGTGGTTTTTTTCCCATCATCTTGCATATTTGAGAAGTGTCTTTATCCATCTTATTATGCCAAAAAATAATGAGAAGTTTGATGCAAGCTATAGTACCTTCACTTTTTATTTCCATCATAGTTATCGCTATGTATTGTCGGTGTTGTCACGAAATTTCTGAAGTAGTATTTTTTAATAAACTTGGTTCTGATACTTATTAAAAACGTTTTCTGTGTAAAAAGTTTTACATTCATCACGTGACATAACCTCTAAGGTTACCTTATACAGGGTAATCCAAATAGTTAATCCTTGTCAAAGTTTTTTTTAATGCACACCATACGCATTTTATCTTAAAAATGAATACCTACGTTTTTACTTGAAATTAAAAATATACAGTTTGTTTGAAATTCGAGGGCATCTCAAAACCATAAGAAATACAATGCTTTTGAACAATCGTTTTTCAACTTTTCCTTGAAAGGTATTTTAACATAATCAACATATGATTCCCACTTTTTTTCCTATTCAAAATTACATAATCAAATCCGACGTTTTGACAATAGGCGGCTGACTTAATTTTAATTAATACGTTCCTGGATTTTATTCTTCGCCATCTTTTGACTTCCTTAATGTAACAACGTAACGCTATCATTGGAAAAGTTATTAGTTTTATGGAAAATAATGCTTTATAATTCATAATTCGCCCGTCTCTGCCTGTTTTTTTAACAAATTTGAACGTATTGAGGTAGTTTTTCATTCATAATTACTGTTTTAGTGGTTTTCCTAAACCTTGAAGCAAATGTTTTGCGAAGATGAACCAATCCAAAATGTAAACGGTTCCGACACCACACTATACAGGTTTATCTTCTGGGGTACCATACATAATACAATAATGAAAATGTACTATATGAATCAATTAATAAATAACTCAAAAAAGGTCTGGGTAGGTCTTCGGATTGTCTTTGACATTTGATAGGTTTTTAATCGAGGGGTAAATCGCTAAGGAAATTAAAGGGTGTCGAGCTCGAATTTTGAGAAAATTTGAATTCCGCATCCCGCTATATCTTCAAATAAAAAAGATACAGGGGTTTCTCATATTTGGTCCAAAACGAAAACTGCTCATAACTTTTTTATTTATAAAATTTTTTGAAAACCGCTTGCGCATTATACAGGCACTTTTAAATACAAAACCAGTGGCGTAGTCACAAATTTTCTTCAAATAATTTTTATTAAATTTAATTTTTTTTATAAAAAAAATTAATATTACTAACTTCTTTCAAACAAAACCATGCATATGCTACATTTTTTAATCTACGAAAAATAAGAAATCTAATGACAAACAAGTTACATATTGCTCCCATATACAAAAAATTAAATTTGATAAATAAGCAATAAAAATTATTTTAAGAAAATTTCTGACTACGCCACTGGTTTTGTATTTAAATAGTGCCTGTGCACAAGCAGATTTTAAAAACATTATAAATAAAAATGTTATGAGCAGTTTTCGTTTTGGACCAAATGTGAAAAACGCCCTGTATCTGTTTTATTTGAAGATTTTGCGGTTTGCGGCATTCAAATTTTCTCAAAATTCGAACTCGACATCCTTTAGTTACTTTTCCTGTAAAATGTCGGGAAGTGGTCGAAACCCTCCCATGGAACACTAAACTGACTCACCCTATACATGAATTATAGATGAAGTATCTGAAATACTGGTGAAGTGTGTAAAATATTTTAAAATACGTGAAATATTGTTGAAGGGCGGGAAATATCTCAAAAACTACAGAGTTTAGACGTAGGATACTTTCAGTAAATATTAAAGATAAGAAAACAAATGTCATTTCGTTTGAAAAAAATTAGTTTTAAAAACTTTACATTTTTTGGAAACACCCCGTAGCACAAAATGTAAATTTGTAACTATTCAAAATATGAATGAATATGGGATCCATATTTATATATTGGTTCTTTTATAAATTATTGATTAATTAAACTTGAAGCAATCCAATATTAGTTTTTTATTATTTATTGACTAAAATTTCAACTCAAAAATTATACGTTAGTCATCATCAGAATTATATAAACATTATTTAACAAACGTTAAATATTACAATTGGATTTATTTATTTGTGTGGTACATTGTAAATATTATATGGTGATGTAAGTGTTATGTACGGTGCCCCAGAAGATCAGTATAAACCTTATTATATTGGATTACCTATATGTTAATTTAGAAAAATATAAAAATGGTTTGTAATAAAAGGTTTTAAAAAAATATAAACTTGGTGCGTAAAATGTTTCAATCTGGAGGTAATTAAAAGATCGTCAAAATGTGTTTGATCATTGATTGTTAAATTTGAACTTGTTGTTTTAATGTATATTATTTCTAATTTATCTAAAATTTGTTTATTATAGAGAGTGATTTATTAATAAGTGTAAATATTTTACCCAGAAAATCCTGAGCCTAAAATATGAAGATTTAAACCAAAACACTTAAATAAAATATGGCTCTGTACTAAGATAAACGGTGCTTTATATCAAAATCTAAAAAAAAGTTTAATTAATCAATAATTTATTAAAATATTACCCTTTATCCGGTCTGCCGTCGGTGCTAAAATGTGTTATTAAATTGCTATGATTTTTAAAGTAAAGCGTGTTTATTAAAAAATTTCAGAATAAAATTATAAGTTGGCAACACTGACAGGAAATCAAAAAATAATTAAATGGTTATGTAGAGTTTGAGAAACTACGCCAGAATTCCTTGAAAGATACAAGGTGTTCCATTAAAAAAAAACATATTTTTTGGCATCCCGTAAAAATGGCACATCTTGTATCGTTAAAAATAATTTTACAAAGTAGATCTTTTTAAACCAATTACTTATGCTTAGTATAAACTTTTTTTTACTCTTCTCCAACAGGCTAGCAGCTAGAATAGAACAACACATATTATTGTAGTACCCTGTACAGGGTGACATCAGAAAGGGGGTACATCCGCAAGTTTTTTATTACATCGGATAAAATGTTTGGAAAATAGAGGGCTTATACAGGGTGTCCCAGTTGAAACTGACACATTTTAAACTTCATTATTGACTAAACAAAAAATGTTAGAAATGTGCGGTTTTTACAAATTTCGAAAAGTTTCACATTAAAAAAATTTTCCAGTTAAAATTGTCTATTTTCAATAAAAATTTACTTGACCTATTTAAATAGAACACCCTGTAAATTTTTACACCATTCGAAAGCTTAGTTTTAGCTTCTTAAAAATGTTAATATGTGTAATTAAATTTTTACAAATAAAAAGATACGCGAATTTTGTGAGAGCGTGCACTTTCGTTAATTCCCCAATAGCTTTTTAATTTTTAGTTTATTTTTTTGCAATTTCTTCATTTTATTTTTCTTGTCATTTATACACTAAAATAAGTAGAAGTTATCACAAGCTTTAAAAATATGTATTTATTACTAATTTAAACATGGAATTAACTAATATGTCAAATACATTAACTTGTAAGTTTAAAAAGAATTTTGTTATCTAAGAATAACAAAACGATATCTAAAAAGTGTTAAAATTAACTCCATGCAAAAAGAAACTTTTTAAAGATTAATATTAATTATTATTATTTATTTTACAGAAAAACTGTAAAAATTGTTCAAATTCACCTTTGGTTACCGCGAAGATTGCATAATTTGGATACACTGGTCTGCAGAAAAAATTTTTTTTCACTTCATTGTTTTCATGCATGATTACATCATATTTTGTACTCTAAACACGGAATTAACATATAAATAAAGACAACACTTAGATTTTAAATACAATGTCTATTTAATTAAAAATGATATTATTTTAGTAACAATTACAAAAAGTGAAAAGTTTTACAATGAATAATGCTAATTTTACAGTTACAAGTCATAGAAATATCAGTATATTTATCCCATTATGGTAATATAATTCAAGTTATTTTATAGTTTTTTTTCTTTTCATCGTTTCATCGAAGTTTCTCGGCGAATCGACCAACAAAAATCAGCAAGCATTGCATAATATCCTGATGAAACCTTTCATCATGGTCATCTGATACGGCACCGAGACTTTCCTGAAAAAAATCTAAATGCGAATCCAAAAAATGAATTTTGAGTGACATATTGCATAAAGCTTTATAAGCTCTCGAATGATTTGTCGGTAGTTGTCAGCTTTTGTATTACCTAGAAAATTATGACACACTTTTATAAAAGCCGCCCAAGCTTTTTTTTCTGCTTTGCTCAACTGTGAATTGAAAACTTCATCCCTCGTAAGCTCTTGTATTTGCCTGCACCATCCTTGTTCATAGTTTTTCATGAGTCCCAACTTTATATGAAGTGGTAGCAAAAAATTTTGTCACTTGAGATAGATTTTTAAGCTTTTTCTTTGAGGCCAAGTTTTCACTTTGTAATGTTTGTCTCTAGCGCGACTGTCCCACTCACATAAAAAACAGCAAAACTTGGTGTCAATCCAGTAAGTATAGCGACAACTTTTAAGTCAGCACAAATATTTCATAGGTATTGAGAATATTTTATTTTTTCAAGTAATACCTCCATATTTGCATAATTTTCTTTCATGTTTGTTGCATGAGCTAAAGGCACTGATGGGTATTTATTTCCATTGTGAAGTAAAACGGCTTTCAAACTACTCTTCGACGCATCAATAAAATGTTTCCATTCATCAGAAGTTTCTGGGAAACTCAGATCTTCAAGATGCTCTACAGCATCATTACAATATAGTAAATCATTTTCTATGAAAAAGTTACTCGTAAAATCTTCTCGTCTTACTTACTTTTATCCAACAAATTCCACTGTTTCAATCTTGATCCGAGTAATTGAGCCTTAGATTTTGATAACCTCAAGTCTCTAACGAGATCATTTAAATCAGGTTGTTTAAGAAAATAAGGTTCTTTTGATGCGCTTGAAGATCCAGATAAAGCGTATGATGATGAAGATGTACTGGAAGAAATAAAACTCAATTGAGGCTGTAGACCAGAATTATTTTTATTTTCAATTTTCTCGCTATTTTTTTGGAGGTACTGGAGGTAACTGCCTTCACCACTTGGAAGTGGTCTCTTTGGAGATGCGATGTTTGGATATACAATCTTGTTTTTATTTTTTTTTTTTTCGAGAATCCTCGTGTTGATGTCATGAACAAATAACAGTCATTTTCATGATTCACTCAAAAGCATTGGAATCGTAAACGGCATAGATTTGTGACTGATATCTTGGGGAAAAATTCATATCGAAAAATCTAGACGTGATAGAAAAAATTGGCCATAGGAAACAGATTCAGGTCATCAAAATCTTCATATTTATAACATAATTTTTTGAAGGAGGATTTTGTTGCAGACCAGTGTAATTTCAAAATTATGTTTATCATTGAAAATCATTGATTTAACAATTATACCATGTTGACCTAAGTTAGACTATTTTAATGAGACATGTTAACATTTTTAAGAAGCTAAATAACTAAGCTTTTGAAGGTGTAAAAATATACAGGGTGTTCTATTTTAATAAGTCAAGTAAATTTTATTTGAAAATAGACAATTTTTCTCGCCCTGCATGACTGGAAAAAAATTTAATGTGATTGGGAAAAAACTTCGAAATTTGAAACTCATTTGTAAAAACCGCACATTTCTATAATTTTTTGTTTAGTCAATAATTAAGTTTAAAATGTGTCGGTTTCAACTGAAACACCCTGTATTAGACAAAACTGCTGATTTTCTATATTATAACTTGTGAACCTTGTTAACTTTGTGAACAAATATTCGTTGTACACGTTCAATGACTACTACATTTTCAACGGTTGCGAACTTCAGTATTTTGGATGTAATCCATAGATTGAATCGAATACAAGTTCTACAAAACATAACTATTGAAATTGAGAGAGTCGTTATACTTTCCTAGAGAACAATCTTCACGTATGGGTTCATCTAGATCTACGACAATTGACGGAAGTTTTAAGAATTTATCAATTTATCAGACGATAACGTTTGTTCAATTACTAATAAGTGTTTCGAAGATGCGTCCCCCAGTTTAGGGATGATGAATAAACACAACTATCAAACGTCGCTATTTACCTCGAAAGATGCCAACGACCATAATAAAACTGGAAAAGAACTTGATTCAGATGACCAAGCTAATGATATTTTAGTAGACAGCAATACATTTCCATTGAAGATACCTTATCTGACAGATCTATATATCAAGGAACGAGTTCTTCAGAGTCAGAAGGCGATTTGTGTACAATTATTTAATTACTTGAGGTGACTTAAATTTAATAGATTTTTCATGTCAAAGTGATGATTTCGAATATGAAAAGGGTCCTTTCGTGAAAGTTCGTACACAAAATGGTTGTAAACAAACGTTAGTATGGTTTCTTTCGGAAGAAAAAGGTTGAGAAAATGTTGGTCGTTTATTAAGATTTAGCAACTCAGGTGTGAAAGACCCTGAAAGCTCAAAGCAAATTGAAAAAATATCAGTTATGCAGTGTTATGCAGTTTATTACCACGGCCAATGGTATACTAGACGAATAATTGGAATAGATTCAGAGAGTGCACAAGTTAAATTTTTTAAGGACGAAGTGGATTTTTTTCTGGCCTAGGATCGAAGATTTACAAAGGAATTTATAATAAAGGGTCAATCAATTAATAGGCAACAGACCATTTAGCATAAGTGAAACGACCATAAAGTTTCTAAAACATGCAAAAAATTGAATTAAGAGATGTACCGGGTGATTCATAACTATTGGGACATAGGCTAACGGCGGGTTATTTAGGCTAAAATATGACCATAGGACCCAATATTCCTTAATAAAATATTGCTGTAGAAAAGATACAGAGCGTTAAATTAAATTTTTTTTTCATTTTTTTAATGATTTCACTGTAAAGTTATCAATTCTTATCAAAACCGACATAGAGGCATAACTTTAGACCAAGAACATTATTTTATGTATTATTTTACAATTTGTTGTTGGGGGCGCTACGTGAATGATTCCTGATGATGAAATCGACTGGTAACTTTTTTTGAGAAACCTTTTAGTGATTTTGATTAGAGAATATGACGTAAACATAATTTCTACACAATATTGGTATTCCGAGAAAAACGCAGTTGAACAGTTCGTAGTGTCAGAAGGGGATTTCAAATATTACTTTATTTATTAAGGGTACGTTTTGGACTGTCAGATAACGATGCTTCTCTGATAAGAATTGATAAATTTACAGTGAAATTATTAACAAAAAATGAAAAAAACATTTTTAATTTAACGCTCTGTATCTTTTTCCACAGCAATATTTTATTAGGGAATATTGGGTCCTATGGTTATATTTTAGCCTAAATAACCCGCCCGTAGCCTATGTCCCAATAGTTATGAATCACCCTGTATATGTGTACTGTAGAAAATTGTAGTATAAAAACTTTGTGAAATTTTTCATGAAGTGTGTGGGAAGTTTATGAATTATTGGAAATATGAAGTATTTGTGTGAATTCGATGAAGTGTTCGTGAAGTTGTGAAATTTTTGCAATAAATTGAAAATGTAAATTGTGTGTGAAATACTTATGAAATTCGTGAAATATGAAGTATGGTGTACACGATATTTCACAGTGACTGACCCCTTGTTTTTAATAAACTAGTCACAAAACTAATAATAGTAAAAAAAATTAGGTTAAATAGAAATGTTTACAAAAAAAATTGAGGATATAAATTTTAAAGAACATGAAATTACTTGTTATGTAGAAAAACTTAGCAAAAGGATCGGCATTTATTCAAATACACATAACATGATCTCGTTGGCTTAACGTCACAATCTTTATCGTGAATATAGCCTGAGGTACTGTATTGCGATTTTAATTTATAAACATGGTGCCACCAAAGAAATTACTTTCGTCATAACCGACATAACTGCTGCGCTTAAAAACTTAGATACCATTATTAAAACCATAGCAATTATTGTTTTTAAGTAACACTTAAGTTTAAATGTTTTGGTGCAATCGGCCATAAGAAATAAAGAGAAAAGATTTACTATATGAATAAAGTTACTCAATTGACTCCAGTTTCATTTAAGTTAACATTCTGTCAAATTTCAGTCTCTGTCATTCTTACTTCATTGTGTATTTTTAGCATATATATATATATATAAATTTTTAGTTATTAATTACTGACATTTGTTACTTTTTAAAGTTAACATTTAAACTATCAACCACAGATCTTGCCAAAACTCTTAGTAGCTTCCTAATTTTTTACTAACTGAATAGTAAATGCTCAAATTCACTCACAATTTTCTAATATTGATTCATATGTACTTATCATTTAAAGTCTTTTTTCCTGGCAAGAAGTTTATTTACTATTTAAATTTATGTTTAGTTTGGGAGTTTGTCACTAGGAAACAGTCAATCAAAATCATAATGATATATTTAAACTGCGCATGCGTCGATAAAGTACTGACGTCATCGCTCAGGATGCGTTTTATAGATTCGTTAAATTCATAAATTTTATTTTGCACAAAACATTTTTTGAGTGATTTTATTCTTTATTATTACGTGATTCTATAACGTAAATACCATGTGTTTTCGTTACAATTAAAAAATAGTAAACATACGGATTCAAGGAAAAAAGGTCAATTTTTAGGTTATATTTATTTATTCGAATGGTAAGGTTATATTTATATGTCACGTATTAATGCAGAGTTCCACCCCACCACTCGTTATTTTGTGATACTTTTGCGTACACTTTAAAAATAATTTAATCAATTTAATTTTAAGGCTTGCCCAGTCCTGTTTTTTATTTGAACACTCGTATGAAAAGTTTACAATCTTATACAGAGTGTTCAATAACTGAAACTACTAATTCCAGAATTTTTTACAGAAAATGCCAAAACCTAGTTTCTTGCTCATATTGACAGTTTTTTAATGAAAGTGAATATTTATCTAGTTATCTTTGGTATTCTGACATATTTCTGATGTTAAAATTGTGTTAAATTGCTTCCAACCTCCTTAGCTACTTATGGCGGGATGCAAAAACACAACTTAAGTCAAATTAAACTTAAGCGATTCTTAACAATTGTATTTCAGTTTTTGAGCATCGCTTAAGTTTAAGATGGTTGGTGCATACGGCCATAAGAAAACACTCATTTCTGTCAGTTTTTAGTTTATGTTTACATCACGTTTTAATGCAGAGTTCCACGCGTTATTTTGCTGATTTTTTGTGTACACTGTTAAAATAATTAAATCAATTCAATTTCAAGGCCTGTCCAGCCCAGTTTTTTTATTTGAACACTCGTTATGTATGGAAAGTTTCCACTCTTATACAGTGTGTTCAATAAATAAAACTCAATTCGATAATCATTTTATGGCACAGTCTTGGGCGACTGAGGTTGAAGAGATTGTTTTACCGAAAATGCCAAAAACTGGTTTCTTGCTTATATTGACAGTTTTTAAATAAATGTGAACATTTATCTAGTTATCTAAGGCTTTTTGACATATTTCTGATGTTGCATTAAAAAACATGTTAAATTGCTTCCAATCATATCTAACTACACTAGACTTACTGCATATAATTAAAAAGAGCGTATAAAAAGCGTGTCACGACCTAACAATATGTTTAATAGAATTAGATACATTGTAGAAAAAAAAACAGTTTTATAAAAAGTGGTGTAATTTATTATTACCTTAAAAGTTGGAAAGTATCGCAAATTCGGGGTTAAGCCGTAGTACGAGTGAAGGCTAAAATTAAAAACAAAACAAATTTTCGTTTTTTAAAAAATGGTTCAAATAAAAGTTATAGATAATAAAATTTTCAACCATCATTCGCATGAGAAAAATGGCTTAATTGTCAACTTTTATTATTTGTCCTGCTTCGTTTTCTCGGCCATATTGAAAAATTAGTTTGTTTTATGAATTTTTAAAAAGTGGTTTAGCTTTTTAAGGTAACAAACAAAAATTGTCATTAAAATATAAGATTATCAATTTTTGATTTGATTGGCCTGACGTTGCTGCCATATGTTTGTGTCGAAACGTCGACAATTCACTTGTTGTTTTTATCAAACTTTTCAATAATTCATGGTTAATTGGTGGCATTTTTTAAATTTTTCTCACCAATGAAATTTATAATGGTTTATCATGAATCAAAACGTAACTTAAACAAACAAATAATAAAAAGTTTTATGGAACATACTACCTTGAAACATCGCCTATCGACCTTAATGAATTCTGTGGTTCACAATGGAAAAAATGTATGGTGGCCAATCAAATTAAAAATTCTGTAATTCTAAATAACTTTTCTATATAAAAATTTCTTATTATCCGACGGTTTCCAAACCTAAAATTATAACATTGTCTTTGAACGATATGGCATTCCGGCCGTCCGTCAGAAAAACCGCCATTCAGATTTTTATAAAACTTTGCATGTGGGTCTTATTTATAATAGTGCAGATTTGATTAGATTTTGGGCATAATCTATAAGGCCAACATGGTCGTTAACCTACATAGATTTTTGAAATGTTGGAACGTTTACAACAAAAATTATTTTACACTTTTTTATTCAAATAAAAGTTTTTTTATAATTTAATTTTACTTTTTAATTAATTTAATTAACTATTTTTTGTTCCGATAAGTAATCTTTTACACGTTTGTTAGTATCAGAACGATGTGAAGTTTTGCGCGAAACGCTTGTTTAAAAAAACGATACTTTACTCTGCCCAGTTTTGAAACCTCATTGTAAGAACACCCTTTCGGTTCCACTCACCTGCACCCAATCCGATTGGAATCACCCATTATAAATTTTTATTTGATCATTTTCGATTTGAATCAAATTTTTATTTATTAAAAAAATAACTTTTCACTGCAATACGTATAGATAGAAAAAGTATATTTTTCTTTACTAGAACTTTTCTACAACTTCTTTATCTATTTTCTGTCTTCCTAGTTGGGGATAATTTTGGGCAAAAATATAAAAATTATCACAAACTATGATTTCTTCTTCTCAACTGTATTACAAACCATTTGGTTGTCTTATCACATAATATTGATACTAATATCAACCAAGAAATTTGTTCGGCCGGCTATAATGTCAAAAACTGAAACTGAATTCGTTTTGTCCTTATGAGAAAATTACCATCATCAGATGTTCTCCGTGAAACAAAATTTATTTTCACTGTCATAGGCTAATGACACTTTATCTTACAAATGGATATCTCTGTTATAATGTTAAAGTTTCTCGTTTTTCATATTATTCATGCAGCGATCCCCTCTTTAGACCAGTTATATGTCTTTAACATATGTCTATCAGTGGCAATATTCATTACAGATCGAATATTAGTTCGAATTGCTTGTTTTGGCACCTGAAGTGCTTTCATGGACTTATCAATCTCTGAGATTGTTCCTAAGTTGTGCTTTTCTGCTAAGGTTAAGTGCTTGATTTGTTCTTAGGAAGTGTTTTTCCGATTGACTGACTATCGATTTATTATTTATTTATTTATTCGTATGGTACATTTTCATTAATATAATTGTGATGTAAGTGTTATGTATGGTGCCCCAGAAGATCAGTACAAATCTGTATAGTGTGGTGATTAAAATTACTAGTAAAATGTCATTTTTGTATTGATAGTTTCATATGGTAAGGTGGTCTTTAGTGTCAGAAGCAAGAGAGGTCACTCAAACATCCAATACTTACTACTTCCTTTTTCCTTACTGATTCCTTTTTATTTGCTGGTATATTTCAGTTTTCTAAAGTTAATCAAAGCATTATTTCTAAGGTTGAATTCACAGGCAAAGGTATTGAAACTGATGTTTTTCTTTCAAACCCGTTAACATTTGCCATTTTTTTTTACGATTTAAAAATAATGATTGATTAGAAAAACTATCAAATTACATGGTCCATTATAAAAGAAATGCGCTTGATTCTATTGTGACGCGAATCTCTTGTGCCAAATCCGGTCGAAATCAAAACTTCAACGTAGAACGTAGAAATTTTCGTTTACTGTCTGGCGGGGAGGGACAAATTGCTGGTGAATAATGCTTCGAGAATCAAACCTTCTCACCCACTGAAGCGCTGTTCCTCAATCAGAGAAAGCTCCAAGCCGACAGCCGAGTTACTTTCAACAAGCAAACGTTAAACTTGTAGCGGTGGAACCAACGGGCTATCCCTCCACAACGCTTTCAACGCCGCCTCTATTTTTTTATACGTATTTCCAGGTCAAACTTTGTATTACAACCTTTTCGTAAACTACTTTTCTAAATCTTTTATTTTATGTATTTAATACACTATCTCTTGCACAATACTTAGTATTATTCTCTTTACAGGTGGAAATCTGTGTATAATATGTGCGGTACGAAAAACCTTACAAGATTCACAACAACGCAATACAAATTCAATCCGTCCATACCTAATTTACAGTAAATTGCGAACAGTGTGTCGAAATATGATTCCCGGTAGGCAAGAGGACGCGCACGAATTTCTCAGATATTTGGTCGAAGCGATGGAAAAATCTTACCTGAACCGTTTTAAAAACAATACCGAATTCGATTCGAGAACGAAAGAAACCACACCTTTAAATCAAATCTTCGGCGGTTATTTAAGATCGGCGGTTAGATGTTTGGAATGCCGAAATGTTAGCACAACGTTTCAGCATTTTCAAGATGTCCTTTTGGATATTAGAAAAGCGCAAACGCTCGACGAAGCTTTAGAATTGTATTTTTCGCAAGAAAAATTAGACGACGATTCTTACCATTGCGAGTCGTGTCAGAAGAAGGTACCGGCTTGGAAGCAGTTTTCGATAGAACGGGCACCGATGGTGCTTTGCATTCAACTTAAGAGGTTTTCAATTAGCAATAATAAAATAACAAAACAAGTACAATTTAGGCAAAGATTAGATTTAACGAGGTATATGAGGAGAAAACACGTCGGGTCTCTTATATACAGACTAGTTGCTTTAGTGACCCATATGGGGCCGTCGGTTAATTGCGGGCATTACACCGCGATTGCTCAGGCCCCGTCTGGAAATTTTTATCAATTTGATGATAGCGTAGTTAAACCAATTTCCCATCAAGCTGTTTTTAGCACGAACGCGTACATTATGCTTTATGAACTCGAAAATTCGCCTTTCAATCAAAAGAACGGCAAAATACCGTCGACGATTAGCACCATTACACAGTTACAATCTGAAGAAGCTTCGAGCACGAGTACGCCGCTTAATGGAAGCGTTAAAGTCTACGGACCAGCACTGCCACCTAATAAGTTCCAAAAACCGGTCGGTTTGGGCCAAAACGGCGTATCCTTATCGGCGAATTGTAGTTTGCCGCAAAACGAAAATAACCACATAGAAAAAATCACTCAAAAAGAAAACAAACCGATTAGTTCACCGTCTAAACCTCTAAATAACGATAGCAAAATTATGAAAGCGCCTTTAACCGCGCAACCCGAAACCAACTGCTCAAAATTAGCTATTTCATCGCCCAATGTGTCTAGCACTACAAACGATACGACGAAAAATCAAAGTAAAAAACAACTGACGGCGATGACAAAATTAGTGCCATACGATATGGATGATTCTTCGTCTAGCAATTCGGAAGAATTAAACGGCGCGAGTTCTAGCGCCAATAATAATCAAAAGCGAATCGGCGATTGGAAAGTCAGTTCGTCTAGCGATGTTATACCGGAACCCTCGTCGGAAGGGAGCACGTGGGAGAGTAAATCAAATCCAGTAAACGAATTGTTTCAAATGTCTCACAACGGTTACGGGCACCCAGTCACAACATGGAACGGTACACGTTCTTTGTTAGACAAGGAAGTAAACAACGAAAGACGGGAAGAAAGGAAAAGAAGTTTAGCCGACAACTCGGAACCGTGTCGAACCAACAAACATCCAAAATTATTAGGTTCGAATATGGCGCATAACGGAAATTACAATCCCGTACAGGTAAGACTTCACACCACATTTTTTGTATTATTATTTTGACTTGTTTTTTTTTCTGTTACTAACAGATTTAAAAACGATTTGCGCGCATTTATGTTTTTAAATTCCGTTCAATAGAGAAGAGCCTCTATATGGATATAATTAGTAAACAACTTACATTTTTTTACGTTTTATGCGAGAGCTTTCTTTTCCTTATAGGAATATCATAATTCAAAAAATTGGGTCGCGTCGAAAGGACCTCAACATTATAGAACAGTTTACAACCTTAATAAACGGCATCGTAACGAACACAGAAGCTACCACCATAAAAACTATTACAAAAATCATCGTTTTCGACATTAATTACTAGTATTTAAGAAGAAAAATTGGGAAATAATAGTGAAAAATAAACATTTACGTGTTACTACAATTTAGTAACCGAGAAGAACACTGTACAGATTATTATTTATTTTATTTGTATTTTTCTATTACTTAGTATTACGTTGTCGTATGTTTTTAATCTACTTACGTGCATCCGGGCAAATTTGAAGAAGAGTTGCGTTGTAACAATATAGTTGTATATTAGGAAATGACCTGATTAGCATGCATTATTCTTGAAATAAAAGACGAGGTTTTTATTAAGGGTAGTCTTTGTTGCAATTATTTTATGTACTACATGTAGTTTAATACAGTTTCACTTTTTTATAAGCTAACAACATGTGAATGTTTTTTTATTTGTTAGGTACTGATGGAAATTTGCTGTGTTATGTAAATATATCGTGTAATTTGTAATATTTTACATATTTTGTAGATCATCCATAATTATTTCCTTAAACGTTACATTTTAATTATATTTACAATTTTGGTGTATAATGTTTGTTTTTCTTTTTATCATAAGTGACTGGTGTTAATTATATAAGTTTCCGCATTTTTACCCCATAACAACATACTGTATATTTTTCTAAGTTTTCGTCTATTATATGTACAGAAAAATTTAAAAAAGTCTGATAGTGATTATGTGTACAAAGGGCAAGCTTGAACGTTGATTAAATATATCTTCTAATTTAAATTTTATTCTGTGTTCCCTCCTACTACAATTAAAAATTTATTAACAATGTGATAAATGTGCATAGGTCGTACATTAAATGTTTCAAGTGTACAATTTTCTGCAAAATTTTTTCTTATTATAAACATTTATAAATGGAGTACGTTTTTAATTCGACTATGATTTTTATTGAAATATATTAGTTCTTAAGTCATATTTTTTTTTAAATTTTGTAGATTGTTCGATTCGCCTTCCATGAAAGTTTTAACTCGGTCGCCTTTTGATCGTTTGGACATAAAGAGCTGGGCTAGCACATCTAAAATTAACGCCAGCACACCTTTAATAGCGGACTTATTTAGGTTTGAATTTGGAGGGGCTAAGGCGACTTTGTAAAGAAACTGGATTGTGGGTTCCAATCTCGTTGTATACCTACAATTTTTAACGTAAAATTTATATTTTGTTAATAAAATTAGTATTGTCATTAAAAGTTTGTATCCAACATTACGATTTTCGATTGTTGGTTTCTGCGAGCACGGTCGTAAAAGACAGTGGCCGGTGCCGCCTAGGGAGATTCATTCTTCCAAGCTCCCCGATTTAATTTATATAGTCCAGTGCATTTAGGAATTGACCCACCATTTTTGTATACATGTTTTCTCTTACCCCCCGTTTCGAAGGGTTTTCTTCGGTTAGTATAACTCTAAGTTTAGGCACTCCTAAAACCAACCCTTTCGTCGCCATTTTGGATTTGGTGTATTTTTTTGGGAATTTTATATCTCGCGTTCTAATTAGCAAACAGTTATAAACTTGGTGTCTTTGGATTCGTTTTGAGTTATATTTTCAAAAATGTTATCATGACAGAAACTGAGTTTAACGGAAAAAAAGTTATTGCTCTTCAAAGTCGACAGAACGACTTAAAAGAAAGTTTTTTTTTTCTTTTCGCCTCTTATCTTTTTTCCAGTCCACCTGACTATTTTTCGTGAGAGAACTTTATTAAAGCGCTGAATAGCGTTCTCGCTCGGCGCTGCATTTTGTCGTAATACGATTTTTTAAAATAAACGATTGTTATGCATCATAAATTGTTAAATTGGGGAGATGGACAACACACACGAGAAATCGCCCAAGCACCAACGCCACATCCTCTACTTCAGAGAACACACATACGTCACCCAGAATTCAACAGACCCAATACTTCAACGTTCAATATTCAGCTGATTACGCGCTCACCTCCACGTCAAGGAACTTGCCACGCCCGGTTCTTGATGTTCTTTCCCTGTCACATAGAAGACGCGTTGGAGCAACATATGCCGCACTCATTAATCACGCCTGATGCATACAGGTATCACAGCCCGCATCCGACACACTTTACGAAGCTTATCACGCCAAGTTTCGACGTGTTAAGACTGTCAAATACAGCCCACCACTTCGCCCCTGAAATAAGCAACACGGCAGCATCTGAAGTAACAAAAACCAGCTGGATCGGCAACTCACTAAGGGAGGATTCATTGTGGAGTTGCCATCAGCAATCCCCTAATATCCACATAATGAGATACATATTTCTCAAGAATGTGAAACACAAATAATACAAATGCCCACAAAATACTTTTCAGCGACGACAACAAGAATTGGCTAACAAGCAATATCCGCAAACTTGCTGACCTACTCAATGTGTATTGTTAACTACACTTTATTATTTTTCTTTTTAATTAACCCTTAACCACTACAGTGATAAATTTTCACACAACCGCTACGGTGCGGTCTGTGATACCGCTTTTTTACATACACAAAGATAAAGTTCTAAGATTTTTTTAACTTTATTTTTATTGAAACTGGTTATTTACTTACTTACTAGTTAATTATACATAAGAAACAGCTTAAATAAAATATAAATTTTAAAGTTATGAAGTGAAACAGGAAAAAGTAATATTTGCGTGTTTTTGTACACCTATTCATTCTCAAGGCAATTATCACATATTTTCTTTGCGCATTGGAGGCAAATCGGTCGTTGACACATTGTGCACATATACTGAGTTTTCCTCTTCAATTTAGGCGGACATTTATAGCAGGTACGTTTCTTTTCAAGACGTTCTACTTGGAGGTCCTTTGAGCGATCTGCTTCAGATACTCTAATACTCTACCTAGTGTGACTCTCAGCTCTCTTGAGATCCTTGGATTTTTTGTCCTAAGTTGCATAGCAGGTGCTACGAGATTCTTCGCTAATAATTTGAGAAAGTCGAGGCGTTCCATTCTTGATGTATTTTTGTAACTTTGATGCAGAATATAAGCGTTCACGGTACTAATATCTAGTATAGTAAAAAAAACTGCCATTGTCCATCGGCGTGTTCGTCTGCTAGAACTATAATTTGCACATTTTTTGTCTAGAGTGTCGACACCGCCTTTTGTTAAATTATAAAACTGAATTATTTCAGGTTTCTCGGTATTCGAGTCATTTCCTTTATTGTGGTGCATTGAAGAAATAAGTAAAACAGATTTGGATTTTTTGGTACATGAGAGGTAGTGTTATATCTTCACGAAATCCGTACAAGCTGCTACCTATTGGTCTTGTTTTATCTGCAAGGAACTGACGCGGAATTTCACGCTTATTTTTTTTAGCGTTCCTACATATGTCAAGCCTCGCTTTTTGAGTTCCATGACCAGTGGGATGGAACTGAACCAATTGTCAGCTGTGACGTTTCTGTGAGAGCCTTCAATAGATTTACATAGGCGTATAACAGCTTGTGAAGGAATGTTAAGTTTTTTCTTCCAATGTTAGTGTTCTACCATCTGAACCTTTTCCAGCATAAATGTAGGCATCGTATAGATAATTGTTTCGAGCATCGGTAAGGCACATTACCTTGATCCCATATTTTGCCGGTTTGTTGGGCATATACATTTTAAAACGGCACCTGCCTCGAAACGCAACGAGCATTTCATCTATGCATACGCTAGATCCCAAACTAAAACATCTTTTAGAATTTTCGATTAGTGCGTCAAAAATATTTGATACGGCAGCAGCAGGATCTTCTATCGCTCTCTCCTTTCTGGTATTAGGATCATCACATCTTAAACAGCAAAGTAAAAACTCAAAACGTCTTTTGGGCATAGTGCAACGAAATACGTCCCTTCAGTACCATCAGTAGAAAACAGACATTGTAAGTTCTCATTTCCAGATTTAAAAACTGAAGTGTATACTAACAATCCTAGAAATGCTCTCATTTCAACTACATTGGTATCACTAAGAACAGTATGGGTAGAGCTTTTATATTTTGCTCTAGCTAAACCAATTTTAAATTCGTCCACTGAATAATTTCTAATATCATGTTATCTGTAAATAACAAACTCCATACATCTTCAACCTTGGGATTGTTGCCTAGATCCTTTGCAGGCCCTATTAGGCCAGGCAACTTAACGATTATATTATGTTGTCGCGTTCTTACGTTAGTTGGGGGTTCTATTTTGACCTTCAAAAAGTATATTTTGTAATAATATATTGTTGCATGTTTGATGTGTTTGGCATACCATCTAAAATTATCTTTTGCTATATAGTAGTTCTGGTTACCGGCGCCAGAACCCGGTAAATTATGTCCACACTCATCGCTAGATCCTTCATTTTCGGATTCATCTTCTTCAGAGTCAGTGTTATGATCGCTTTCAATAACGATGTCTTTAGTATTGTAATAATCATCACTGTCGGAATCGTCACTATTATCAAATTCGAAATCTTCATTACAGACATCATTCAACATCTGTTCAGCCCACTTTTCAAATCTCGGATCATCTACATGCATCCTAGAAGGCCCTGGCTGGTCGGTCATTTTCAAAATTACCTTTGTTTTGGTGAAAAAATAATGTCTGTGAAAATACTGCTTAGCGCGATATACATACGTAACCACTACAGTGCGGTTTCTCGGACCGCGGTGAAACTTTATGGTGTATAATAATACGACACTAACACGTTCAAGCCTCAAACTACACTAGAGTGTGCGGCATACGGTGGCTGAAAGGTACATGGAACCCTGGTGGCATATCTTTGAACTTGTCAGAGTTACGTAGTGTAATAAAATGCGAGCGATTTGTGGGACCGCACTGTAGCGGTTAAGGGTTAATAACAATATAATAAAAATATATATGTAAATTCACAGAGAAAATTATTTATAAAGAACGGAACGGTAACTGGGCACGTTATCGTGTCGTCCGCGAATGCTCGAATATGCTGACTTTACGCCGCCGTCACAGAATAAATACCTTACGGCCGCCGTCGGCAACGGACTTCACGGAATGGTATTCGCTTCGTCAGCGTCTATACAGCCCTTGCTTAGATACAGGTCTTTCCGTTAACATTAATTACAGTCGACTAACCTGATACTATTCACGTCCACATGAATGTACGAATTCTGAAATCAGAACAACATAAATCATTAGTGACTTATTCCACTGTATTTAAGATGAATAAACTATTCATCTTCTTCGGTGCTCATCTCACTAGTTGAGATACTAGTAACAAAGGTTTCAACCTTTCTGAAAGGTGTATTTCCGTATAAGGTACCCTTGATCGTTTGAACCCCAGTATTTCTTCGATCGTTATTCAAAATTTTCGTGACAATGAAAGGTCCTTTATACTTAGGTTCAAGTTCTCTGCTCTGACCATCATAGAGCCCTTATTGACTTGTACCACAATAACATGTTGGCCAACAGAATACTGGTTTAGCATGCTTTTTGTCGTAACGTTCTTTTTCGTATTGTTGAAGATCTTCCACCATTTGAGAAACGTTATTTCTCAAGGTTTCTAGATCATGACGTACGTCAGTCGTGACTAGTGCTGTTAAAAAGGCATCGTTAACGCCACGGGGACGGTACCCCAAAAATACTTTATAAGGTGTTTTGCCAGTGGTAGAACTAACCGTTGAATTAATTCCCCATCTTACTTGACTCACGGCCTCGTCCCCAGCAAGTCTCGTTTTCTGTCAACGCCGTTAGAGCCGACAGCATAGATCTATTCATCCTCTCCACTTGGCCGTTAGCTCTTGGAGTGGCGGTAGCACATAACACATGTTTGATACCCAAATTCTAACATCATGCCGTGAAGTCCCGACTCGTAAAGGCGGTCCCACGGTCAGATATCATTCTCCTGGGTACACCAAACATTTCGAGAGTACTATTTAAAAATTTGATAACATGTGCTGTTTTCGTACTGGCCACAGCCTGCATGAAAACAAATTTTGTAAAAGCGTCAACAGCTATTATTAAATACGAATGTTTCCTAACACTTGTGACAAATGGCCCTAAGTGATCAATGTGTAAAGTATCCATGGGCACCTTTCCTTTTTCAATTGGGTGCAGCTCCCCTGGAATTTTTCCCGGTTTACTTTTGTTATACATGCAACCTAGACATGATCTAATATAGTTGCGCACATAGTTCCGCATTGAAAGAAACCAATATCGAGCGCTGACGGCTTTGAGCGTTTTCTCAATGGCAAAATGACCAGCGCCATCGTGATAGTACATTAAAATTCTCCGCCTAGCTCCTTTTGGAACAACCCACCTAAGACCGTCAGATGTCTTTCGATAGAAACGCTTATCTTTCAAAAGATAATCGTTACGATGCCCTTTGGTATTGCCGTCGTCTTGAGGACTTGACAGAGCATCAATTATATTCCGGCACTTGGCGTCTTGCAACTGCACAGACAAAACCCAATTATCTTCACTTACATTTACCGGCATTATTTCAAAAAATTCTGGAACTGTGGTTCCACTAGGCACATTTTCGATAGGTGCCCGATTTAGGGCGTCGACATGGGCCATTTTTGTGCCAGCACGCTATTTAACACTGAAATCAAATTCTTGGATGTTAAACCACCATATGGCAATCCTAGGTACGAGATCTCTTTTCATAAGGGTGTGGCGCAAGGAGTTACAGTCTGTAATGATTTTGAAGTGAGTGCCTAACAGGTAAATACGACGCTCTCGACGACAGCTAATGTTTCCAGCTCATAAAAGTGGTAATTTTGTTCTTCTTTGGTTGTACAACGGCTAAAGTATTGTACAGGTTTTATTTTGTTATCAGGTTGTAATTGGAATAAGATGCCACCTAAGCCAATTTTACTGGCGTCACAGTGAACTTCCGTCGGTGCATCGTTGTACCAACTTCATTTTCAGTGACTCAAACGCACTGATCAGCCCAAATAAAATCACAATTCTTTTTCGTCAAGGAGGAAAGAGGTCGTGCTAGATTTGTAAAATCATTAATGAATTTCCTAAAATAGCTGGCTAACCCCAGGAAACGCCTAATGTCATATACGTTCGCGGGGGTAGGAAACTCGACTACAGAATTAATTTTTTCTAATCCTGGTCTAATGCCTTGCGCAGAAATTTCGTGGCCTAAATACTGAATTTCTTTCTTAAGGAAATAGCATTTTGATAATCGCAAAGTCATACCCGCATCTCTAATTAGCCCTAGGATTAATTTTAACTTCTTCAAACCTTCATCTATTGTCTTAGAAGGTACGAGTATGTCGTCGAGATAAGCCATTGCCGTGTCAAAACGTAAAGAACCAAGAATAAAATTCATAGCCCTCTCGAAAACAGCAGGCGCATTTACTAGACCGAAAGGCGCCCTTAGATATTCGTAGTGGCCGTCTGGTATGACAAACGCCGTCTTGTGTGTGGATTCTTCGTCAACGGCTATCTGGCGGTAGCCAGATGCGAGATCTAAACTTGTGAAATATTCTTTACCTTGAAGGGAGTTTAACAGGTCATCGATTCTTGGTAAAGGGTATTTGTCTTTAATTGTTTTTCTATTAACGGCGCAATAGTCCACACACATGCGTTCTTCGCCGTTCTTCTTTTTGACGAGCAGAATAGAACTCGCGAATTGGGACTCGGACACACGAACGATACCATTTTCCATTAGACCTTGTACAATATCCCTCACTTTTTGCCTCTCGGTAAAGGCCATCATATATAGTTGATAAGTAATAGGTATGTCGTCCGATAATTTTAGCGACATTTTCGTAACATTAGTCTTGCCGATATCCTGTAGATTTACAAGCAGTCTCGATGTTCGTTAAATAAGTCTAAGACTCGGTGGCGTTCCGAAAAGTTCAATTTGGGATCTAACTGTAACTCTATATCCCGCAAGGTAAAAGGTTCAAATGTTTTTATGTCTCCAATTATCATGCATTCTAGTTGTTTTTCATTTGAATCACTATAATAACAGGTGTGAGCTCTAGCGACCACTTTGTCTTTTTTGTAATAAACATTTTCGTCGGAAATAGTAATGATTGCTACTCAACACTCCTCAGCCAAATTTACAACGCAGCGAGGGATCAATGTGAAACCTATTAGGGCAAGGTCGATACTCTAAGTCAACGTAAACATCACCTGAGAAGTTGGCATCGTAAACCGAAATATGCCCCACGTGTCTTGCCGGAATCACAGTTGTTTCTTTGGCACACAGCGTAACCTTTTTCGAAGGCAACCGAGCAATAGTGGCCGGGATTGTTTTATCAACATCCGTGCTAAAAAGGCGTATTTAGTTTCCATGAATAAAAACAACAACGCTCTCATGATTTACAAACGGTTGACCAATGATAACAGAAACTTTTTGAGTATGGTGGGGACCAACTAAGGCAACAACATTAACTGTGGCTAAATCAACTGTTAGGCTTATACAAGTTTTGAATTTTACAAGAACAGAACCTCCTCCGTATCCGAATAATCGGGCTATTGTTGGTTCACGTTGCAGTCTTAATTGTTCAGCGTCAGACATTTTTATTGTGACGGCACCACATCAACTATCTACGTAACCTCGTAAAGGATACCCATTGATCACACAATCAATAAAATAACAAATATTTGTGTCTGAAGCGTCACGGGATTTTGTTAAAGTAAAATTGGGTATACACTTACCGTCAGCCCGACGATCGTTATACTTGCGGGAAGGAGGGTGTTGTCCGACAGTGCACTTACTAGTTTCGTGACCTAGCAGGTGACACTTTTGGCACTCCAGTCGTAAGCTTGGGCACTTTGACTGATAGTGACCTCGCATCTTGCAATTAAAACATTGCACTCCTAAAGAGTCGGACTTTTGGTGATGTCTTGTGGCCAGAGTACGTCTCAGAGCAATCCTGCTTGGGACATGCTTAGCAGTACTTTCGACTTTAGCCACTTTCGTAACGGGCTGTTTTTCATCGCGAAGCATGGACAAGTATTCCTCATAAAGAGCTTCAGGTGTTCTGTAATGACCTGCACGTGCGTTATTTTGAATGGACACATCGGGGATTCCGTCAATTAGACAAGAGACGGCATTACGAGGTGTTATCTGACAGGTGCGGATAAGTTCCATTTTACTAAAATAATATGTAGTCATTGTCTCTTCCGGTTTTTTGGTCCTGTCCAGCATTTTACGCAATACACCTGCGTAATCAACGTGTACCGGAAATGTTTTGCTGATCAATGCCTTCCATTCAACCCAGGGAGACGGGTAACCTGTCGGATTATGGTACCACGATCTGGCCATGCCCTTCAACCTCGATTGCATGTGATATATTGTGGTGATGTCATCCTAAGAATTTATCCCTTTTAGTTGGTCAACTTTTTCAAGCCACTGAGTTGCCGATAGGTGTTCATTCTCAGGATCAAATGTTGGTATACAATCACTGTTTACGGGTAAATGTCGATTATCTGGCTGCGCCCCTTGCTTAATTAATCTATTCAGCATATTTTCCAAATTTTCAATCCTGGACTCGACAGATCCAGTTGACGAGACGGATGGTTGACGTGGTGGTACATCTATTGGTACTGTTATTTGTTCCGAGGGGTTAAGTATAACCTCAGGAGTCAAAATGCGGTGCGAATGGGGAACTTCTTCATTAGACGTACCTACCTAACTGTCCGGTTTCTCTTTCCCTTCGTTTGTCCTAACGATTTGGCGGCTTTTCTTTTCTATTGCATTTGTGAGCGACGCCTGTAACCAGCATCGGAAGAGCTATCGCTATCTGTATCCGAACTGCCGCTACAAGAGGTGCTTCTTATTTTACCCATTGTGTTTACGTAACACACAATACACAGAACTAAAGTAATAGACAATTTCGTAACTTGCCTGTTTGTAGCTAAATTCCAGAACTCTGGTTTTTCTCTAAAGGACGGCGTTGTTTCGAACCCCGCACCTGAACTGTTAACTACACTTTATTATTTTTTTTTTAATTAATAACGTATAAATATATATATACAGGGTGTCACAAGCAAGCGTGGGTCTTCAATAACTCATTTGCGGTTGGAGATATCGAAAAATGTTTCAAATAAAAGTTCCACCAATTCAACTTCTCTATACCATAAAATTATTTTCGAATATACAGGGTGTCCCGTTTTCCTGTACGCAACCTAACTTAATTCTTTTTAAATGGAATGCCCCATTTATTATTGCTTTATTAGATTTCTCGCTTAATTTAAAGGCCACTTCGTTAACCATACATTATGGCTGAAATGCACCGTTCCTCAGAAAATTAGCGCTAAAGGAAGAAAAATGCCGTTTCGGTACCCTGCGCCATTTTCATATCTCGAAACAAAAAGAACTTAGAGGAATGCGGTTTTCACAGATCGCTTCTAAGAGAAATGACCTACCATTTGCACTATTTACACAAACATGTTTCTGTTAAATTCATTCAAAGCTACCGCTTCAAAAATAAATTGTTTCAAACCGGCAAAACTTGTTTTTTCAAATAGAACACTATTATTTTTTCAGCCCATCATATGCAGAATTTTATTTCCTTTCGTCTGATATAAGGTTGTTGCTATCAGTTCCTAACAGTTTTGAGAAAATTGCAGTTATATTCTAAATTTTAATTGAATCGGATCATCATGTACGCCTTGGTCGGTGATTAGCTTTTGTTTTCTACAATGTCATATTTGTGAACTTCATAAGGTGTTCAGTAAAGTTTCATTGTATCGTTGTGTTTGTTTCATTGTAACTTTGTGTTCATTTTCCGAACTGTTCCGCTATGGCGTTGAATAAAGAAGAAATGATAGATATGGTTCTTATTCTTGGGGAATGTGAGAGAAATCCCTCTTGGCATCGAGGGTGTATGCCCAGCGTTATCCAAATAGACGACATCCTAGAGTGGAATCGTTCAGCAGGGTTCTGGAGCGGTTTCTTACTAGAGGATCAGTGGAGTCTGGAAAAGAAACTACGCCAAGACGGTCTGTACAGATGAAAATGAGTTCCGTGTTTTGGCGTCTGTGGTGGAAAATCCGAATGTCAGTCAAAGAGACATCGCCCGAGAAACCGAAATTGGTAGAATGTCTGTACAAAGAGTCCTGAAACAGCATAAGTACCATCCGTACCACGTTCAGCTACATCAGGAACTACTTCCAAGGGATTTTGCAGCAAGAACGGAATTTTGTCAGTGGGCCATCGAAAGAATAGCCGAAGACGAAGACTTCTTCAAATATGTCCTGTTTACTGACGAGTCTACCTTTCACAAAAATGGTTTTGTAAACAGGCATAACTTCCATTATTACGATACGGCAAATCCTCCTAACTTCCGGACGTTTTCTCAATACCGATGGTCACTGAATGTGTGGGGAGGTGTTTTTGGTGATCGTGTTTTCGGACCGTACTTTTTGATGGACACTTAACAGGAAGGGCCTATTTGCAGTTCCTGCAAAATGGTTTCCAAGAAATGTTGGAGGATGTTCCTTTAGAATTTCTTCGACGTATGTGGCTACAACAAGACGGTGCCCCATCTCATTGCACCCAAGAAATTCGGAACTACTTAAATGCGAATTTCCCAAACCGCTGGATAGGAAGAGGAGGGGCAATTAACTGGCCCGCTAGGTCGCCTGATCTCACAAAATGTGACTTCTTTTGTGGGGATTCGTTAAAAACAAAGTGTACACCTCTTCACCTACCACTGCCGAAGATATGCGGGAGAGGATAACTAACGCTTTCAGAGAAATTACCCCGGACATTCTGGTCAACGTTGACAATAACTTCAAACGTCGAATGAGGATGTGTATTCAAGAAAATGGCAGACATTTCGAGCAGCTTTTGTAAAGTTAAACATCAAGAACTGGCCTGAGGCAAAGTCACTGCTCTGTGTGGACATCTTGAAAATTATTTTTGTGATTTAAAACGTCTGAACTAAAATACAACACTCTGGTTTTTCAATTGAAATAGTTTTCATTCCTAAGGTAGAAAACAAAAGCGGAAAAGCAGCTAATCACCGACCAGGGCGCACGCGATGATCCGATTTAATTAAAATTTAGAATATAACTGCAATTTTCTCAAAAACTGTTAGGAACTGATAGCAACAACCTTATATCAGACGAAAGGAAATAAAATTCTGCATATGATGGGCTGAAAAAAATAATAGTGTTCTATTTGAAAAAAACAAGTTTTGCCGGTTTGAAACAATTTATTTTTGAAGCGGTAGCTTTGAATGAATTTAACAGAAACATGTTTGTGTAAATAGTGCAAATGGTAGGTCATTTCTCTTAGAAGCGATCTGTGAAAACCGCATTCCTCTAAGTTCTTTTGTTTCGGAGATATGAAAAATGGCGCAGGGTACCGAAACGGCATTTTTCTTCCTTTAGCGCTAATTTTCTGAGGAACGGTGCATTTCAGCCATAATGTATGGTTAACGAAGTGGCCTTTAAAATAAGCGAGAAATCTAATAAAGCAATAATAAATGGGGCATTCCATTTAAAAAATTAAGTTAGGTTGCGTACAGGAAAAACGGGACACCCTGTATATTCGAAAATAATTTTATATGGTATAGAGAAGTTGAATTGGTGGAACTTTTATTTGAAACCTTTTTCGATATCTCCAACCGCAAATGAGTTATTGAAGACCCACGCTTGCTTGTGACACCCTGTATATATGTAAATTCACAGAGAAAGTTATTTATAAAGAATGGAACGGTAACTAGGCACGTTATCGTATCGTACGCTAATGCTCGAATATGTTGACTTTACGCCGCCGTCACCAACGGACTTCACGGAATGGTATCCGCTTCGTCAGCATCTATATAGCCCGTGCTTAGATACAGGTCGTTCCGTTAACATTCATTACAATATAAATAAGCGAATATGCAAGCATTAATTAGACTCGAATCAAGTCGAGATACAGTTAAGTAAAACGTCGGAATGGGTCTAAATAATGTATTAGAAGAAATCCATCGTAACCGTGAAAAAAGTTGAATATTGCGCATGAAAGTTAAAGGACCTGTTGTACACTCAATGATTTCGTAACTGTTTGTTATTGCAGCAACGGACATTGGCGGTATAAGAGATCAGCGAACACCGGAGATTGTTTAAAATATATTGCTGCACATTTACAGTTCCAGCTTAACAATGCTATCTAATTTTTATTGTAATACAAATATTAAATTGCAATTTTATGAGAAAATACGTTACAACGTTGATTGAAATATTGGTAAGGATAGTCAACCTTACGGGATTATGCGACCCCGAAATTTGTTCTAAACATCAGAGGTCGGTAGTATCGCTTTGTGCTAAGAAAATACGTCAATTGTATTGTAGAATTTACAGAACAGTATTGCCGATAAATGTGAAATAGAAAACTGTAATTTTGCTGATAGTTTATGCTAAGGCACGACATTGTTGCCAATGCATCATGCCGTTGATTGAAATATTGGTGCTTTGAGTCAATGTTGACAAACAAACAAAAACATGCGTTCTACAATATACAAGAATTTATTGATTTTTGTCGACGTACTAATTAAATGTGTGTCCTTTGTTATATATTTTTTTTCTATTGTCTGTTAATTGTTCAATGTAATAATATTTATTTGTATCTTTCTTACGTAAGGTTATAACAATGGTTATACCATCATGACAAACACATATATGTACAAAGATTGTATACATACACATGTGAATAAAGTTTATTATTATGAAAAAAAACCTGCAGATTTAAAAGTATTAATTTCGTAAAGAAATCGTTGAAAAACGTTCTCCCAAAAAAAACAATTTCTTTAAATACTTTTGAAAATTCCATAGTCATATATTTATTACATTAACATCGTTTATCCGTTGAAAATGTTTTAAAATCTATTAGGCTTACGCAAGTAAATTTCTAAATTTTGGTCATTGAAATTAAAATTTTTTAACATAGAAACGCTATCCCTTTTATGTTGGAACGAATGTTGAATTTTCTTATATTACAATCTAACGTACTCAACTGTTTGCATCTAAACAATATTATAACAAGCCTACTCATTTACTAAAGGTGTTGCTAAAAGTATGCAATTGTAGAATTTCTGACTAAGCCGATAAGGAATGTGACTCATAAACGATAATCCGGAAGACTCCTCGTAATACATTTGTCTCAACAGCAGTGTGAATTCATGGTTCAGAGAATGCGACACTCATAAACTGTTAATTATCGATCAGTTGGTTAAAATAAAACTATATCGAACCTTAAAGTGGGAGGCTAATAAACATATTTCTAATAGCTATAATTACAGTGATGTCACAAAACCACACCGTAAAATAAGAATATTATCTGCATAAATAAGTGTAAATGTTTGGATATGTTTTATGTATAGCATTGTATTAGGTACGTTATTATTTATGTGTAAATTGTTTGTAAATTATTACTATTATTTTAGATCAGTTGGAATTGTAATTTTGAAACAATGTTTATAATTAATGAGCTATTTTTACTTTAATTAAACTATTTTAATTCGAAACCATGATATTTTGATACAGTTTCAAAGAGTAAAATCCTAACTTTTTATCTCTACTAACAGATAACAAAGTGTCACTTTTCGTAAATTATTTTTTCCCTCGGGAAAAAAGTGAGTACTATTTTTAACACCAAATTTCCCTCAATAATTTTCTAATTCTATTGTAATATGATTTTTCAATATTAAATCGTCATTTATTTCGTCACAGAAAAGAATAGTGTATTATACACGTATTATCCGCACCGCGTCGGGAGACAACACACCTCAAGCTAAAATCTAGTACTTTTATTTTTAGAAGTAATAGGAATAGGTTTTATTACCAAGTGAATTTAAATTTGAAGGTCTAGTGGAACCCACTTTCCCTAAAAACACGGTAACTTGTTGCCTTTTGAATTGAAAAATTTGAAAACCAATTTTTATTTAAAATCCTTTTCAACTGAACACGTAAAACAAGTAGATACAAAAACCAATAATTTTGCGTTTCTGAACTCTAGTGGTATTTCTCCCAGTATGTTCTACTTTATTCCTAACGAAGTTATTAAATGACAAACAAATGTCAACATTATTATTTGCAAGTTAAAAAATAAAGTGCAAGCATAATTTGTAAAATAATTGTTTCTTATTTATCTAACACCGACCAAACCAAACTGTTTTAACAAATAACGCTTCGCATGTATTTTAGTAAATTATTAAAAAAACATTGTCATTAAAATCCAAGATATGTATCATCAATGGTATTATTCATAAATGAAAAATTCGTCACTTTTAATTACTAGTTAATACGTTTACTAAATATTTGAAAACGTTGCAACATTGTATTGACAAAAGTAAATTTTACGGATTGTATGTTGCGCCATTTTTACAACGGTGGAATAAATTGAACTATTCTATTTCAAGAATCGTACACATTATAACTTAGCGCTTCAGTACAGGTGAAAAAAGTAAACAAAAACGCAACCCAACATGCATATGTGAATTGCATCCGTGATACAAGCAAATAGAAGCGGTTGACTATCTTTACCAATATTTCAATCAACGGTTACAATTACTAGAATTTACGAGGAAATCGGCCCGAAAAATTATTGCTGCGTCGTTTCGTTAATTGTTATTAGCATAATTATGCCTAAAAAATGTGAATTTCGTAAGGTGCATTACAACAATGACAATTAAATATAAAAATTACATAATATAAATAAATTAGAACTAAAATTATAACACATAGTTAGTTTCCAGTTACCGTTCTTTATAATGTAAAATATAATTTTTTTTATCTTTCGCATTTTAAGTTGATAACCAAATTTCCGGTTGCAAATTGGTATCATTCGAATGTAAAACTTTCTTTTAACAATGATTAATTTAGATTAATTAATTTGAAAATATCGCTCTGTATTTATTTATTTTTTTTGTATTTACCTCTAGTTATTATTATTGTTAAAACATAATGTTATTAATAACAAAGACCATATAATAAGGAAGACGTGCAACGCTAATGTTAAACAGAGTGCGTATAAAAGTTAGTCATCCGCTAGAGTAATCCCCTATCAACCGGCTAACAAACTACATCTTATAGCTATCATCAAAACCATTTGCAATGAAACCTAGTCCACTTGCACGACATTTCCAAGCTTGTATATGTTGTAATGTAAGTTTTGCACCTAATAAATTATTTACGAAGTGGGCGTACTCCTTCCAATCCAACTGTAGGCTACAAAAAATATTTTTTTGTAAGAAAAGTTCTTAGTTTAATATTATAGTAAAAAAATATTTTATGCTTAAGAATAAATATTATCAGAAATACATCATCTCCCCCGGAATGTATATTTGCATATGAACTTCCCGAAGTTGCCGATAGGTGGCGATACGTGTTACATTATTATAATATTTTAGTTTCCTGTTATTTTCACACCTAACACTCAATTTAAAATTAAAGATTAATTCAAACAAACTGAATAGTGTATCCTAGTAATATTTATACAAATGAAATATTAAAAAGTTAAAAAAAACCTATTTTTAAATTATTGTGTTGTTCCGTCGTGTGGTAACATTATTTCCGGTATTACAGCGCGCGGCCATCTTTGATGGAATATAATCGATTCTGAATTGATATCCATCACGATACTATAATCGCGATATTCAATCAATGACAAAACCGGAAAGCCAACGCATAACGCCATCTATCGGTGACTGAAGAAAACACTAACACGTACAGAGAATATACTGCTTGTATCTATGGGACGTTCTACATTCCGGGGGAGATGATGTATTTCTGATATTATTGAAGTTTCAATACTATTGTAGCAATGCGACATCTATTGCAGAATAGCGAATTAAGTTTTTTAATTCGAATTCAATAACATCAATTCAGATAAACCGTTGATAAGACTCTTCAATCAACGGATAAACATTGTTACCCTACATTTATTGGTTAGAATTAGGCGGCTAGCAACTTTGCGCTATGGCAGGTTGAGACCTTACCGAGACCACAGTATAAATAGGCGAGACTATTGTAACTCTCCGATTGTTGACTTTTGCGTTTACGTAAGGAATTGTGACGAAATCCTGTAACAATATGTTACGTTTACAATTAACAGTTTTTCTTTCATTTGGGTTGTTTGGTTGGTTTTTTGGGGAATGTCGTGGAAAAAATGTTGTGTCTAACACATGAGGAAAACCTTTTTCCTACTCTCACTCTAATTTGAGTTTGAATGGAAAAAAGGATTGCTTTCCTCACTTGTTGGACAATAGTTATTTTCTACTCGAGCTCGAGTTGCCTCAGAGGAAATAGAGTGAGAATGACACAACATTTTACCCACGACACTCCCCAAAAAACCAACCCAAATAAAAGCAAAACCTATTATTTGTAAACCTAACATATTGTTACAGGATTTCGTCACAATTTCGTACGTAAACGGAAAAGAAATTATCGGATGGTTACAACAGTCTCGCTTATTTATTCTGTGGTCTTGGGTAGCGAACCGACGCTACGCTCGTGATACAACTCGAGCTCGAGTGGAAAAAAGGATTCTTTTCCTACTCGAGCTCGAGTTGCCTCAGAGGCATTAGAGTGAGAATGACACATTTTTTCCACGACATTCCCCAAAAAACCAACCAACCAACCCAAATGAAAGAAAAACTATATTAATTGTAAACCTAACATATTGTTATAGGATTTCGTCACAATTTCGCACGTAAACGCAAAAGTCAACAATCGGATGGTTACAAAATAGTCTCGCTTATTTAGCGAACGTTGCTAGCCGCGTAACTCTAATCAATAAATGTAGGGTAACAATGTTTAAAAGTCGAAATATAAGATACTAAATTAAACAAAAGTGACTGAATAATAATTAGTTATTTGTGTAACAAAAATTAAATTGATTAATTAAGTTCCAAGCGACATTCTTGCAACATGACATTTTTTTCCAGTGAGGAAAAAACAATTTTCCTCACTATTTGTAGAGAAGAAATGTCTGTTTTCTAAGTATGTCATATTTTTTTAATAAATTTACTTGTTTGATTGTCTTTGCCATAGACCATATAAATGTGCATACTATACCTAATTAGCTCAAAAATTGTCAAAAACCGCCCCTGACTGTAGCTAAACAATCCTCAGAAAAGATCACATTCAATCAAAGCCATTTAGTTTATTAAAAATTCAAATTTTAGCGGAAAATTAAACGAATTTGAAGCATATTACATCTACATGTAATTAGAGAGAAATAATTACGTATTATTTACTATTATGAGATACTGGTATGGGATGAGGAGATGATCTCTTGAAATTGGAGAACGGTTCAACATTATACACTTCAGTGTAGAAGACCAGCATCAACCCTCAATCCTATGACGTGCTTTGGGTTGCATACACAATTTATTGGGAGAATTTAAACGACCAGCACATAACCTTTAAATACACAACAGTCCTTGTCTTTGTTTTGAATGGAGCCCACTGAGAAGAAGCGTAAAAAAGCAGTACAACCATCACGCCCAAAAGCGTAAGAAGTATATGTTAGAACCTGGTTTAAAAGGATTCTTTTGCAGTTGCAATGTCAGAGAAAGAGATTGCGTCAAAGAGTCTTATAATTTATTAAATGAATACGCGGACAAGCTCTACGGTCCTGAAAAACAAGAAACCGCTACAAATGATGATATTGATGATTTATACACCGAGATTGAAGCTCTTAAATCTCAAGCAACTTCCCGTCGTTTTCAAGTTGTCGAATCCGGAGCAAAGAATATTGTATTCATTCGTACAACTATTGAAGAACCCTCAAAACTGGCGGAAACAATAATTGAAGACATTTATAGTAAGAAGGAACAAAAAACTCGTTATCTATTAAGGCTGGTGCCTATAGAAGCGACTTGCAAGGCGTACCTGAATGAAATAGAAAAGAGTTTCGAACCGCTGTTAGAGAAATATTTTTGTACATCAAAGACCTTTTCGATTGTGTACAATCATAGGAATAATAATAATTTATCAAAGGACGAAGTTATCAATTCTATAGCCAGTATGATTAGGATGAAGAATTCCGAACACAAAGTTGATTTGAAAGGAGGTGAAGTATCGGTGGTGATCGAAATAATCAGAGGCTTGGCATTAATAGGTGTCGTGTCAAATTTTCTTAAATATAAAAAATACAATTTGCACATGCTTTGCGAAAACGAAAACACCACAACAACTCCAGTTGAAGTTCAGTGAATTTTTTTGTTGTTACTGTTATAAATAAATTCTGAATTTGATTTCTTTTTATTTTTTAAGATTAGGGTAAGGAGTTCAAATTTCGCGGATAATCAGTACTGCCAACGCCGTATGAAAAAGTCACCAAAACTATCGACGTTTACTCTCTTTGCAAATGGCTTTTTCCGGTGCATGCTAATAACCGTTCACTGTGAAAAGTAATTTTAAGTAGTAAGTTCTTTTATGTTATTATGAATTAATCGAAAACTTTACGAAAAGCTTTAAGCTTTATAGATCTAAAAATTAATTGGAAACTTCGTACTAACGATATTAACTAAAAAATTGTTTGGTTATATTATAGCACGTGTTCGTTTTCACATAAAATGATGATTTTTAAACACAATTCTGACACTTCTTGTCTGAATTCTTAGTGAAGAACATTTCGTATCTGAAGAAACGTTTATGTTGATTGATAATTGGTTTACATCAATTGAATATATTAACATATGATCCATGTTTTTCAGCAATGGCTGATGATTTCAATACTTTCGACGACGTTAAAGTCATAACGTCTGTCGCGCCGGCAGTCGCTGAACTTCCAGAAATCAAACTTTTTGGACGATGGAGTTGCGATGACGTTCTCGTCTCGGATATGTCTTTAGAAGTAAGTAAATCTCGCATTTCTTACAATTGTTAACATTTTTTTGTAGGATTATATAGCAGTTAAAGAAAAGTATGCAAAATATTTGCCACATTCGTCTGGACGATATGCTGCTAAAAGATTTCGTAAAGCACAATGTCCGATTGTTGAGCGACTTACGAACTCGCTTATGATGCACGGTCGTAATAATGGTAAAAAATTAATGGCGGTACGCATTGTTAGGCATGCATTTGAAATTATCCACCTTCTCACCGGAGAAAATCCTCTTCAGGTAAATATCTCCAATTATATTCCTAAAGACGGAAGGATGCTGATCCCTTAATGTTAAATGATGAAAAATCTTAATTATTTCTGACACCTCTTCAGAATAACTTTGTTGATTTTAAATAACTGAGAGAACTACAAAACTGCAGTTATCCTTATTAAGCAATAATGTTGCGCCTTTACACTACTTGTTTTCTTAAGGTATTGGTAACTGCAATCATCAACTCGGGTCCAAGAGAAGATTCAACGCGTATCGGTCGTGCGGTACAGTCAGAAGACAAGCCGTTGACGTATCTCCTTTGAGACGTGTAAACCAAGCAATTTGGTTGTTATGCACAGGAGCCAGGGAAGCTGCATTCCGTAACATCAAGACGATTGCCGAATGCTTAGCCGATGAACTCATCAATGCCGCTAAGGTAAATAAATATTAAATAAAAATTGTTTTGTATTAATGTTAAAGTTTGTAGGGATCTTCAAATTCTTATGCGATCAAGAAAAAAGATGAACTGGAACGAGTTGCTAAGTCTAATCGTTAATTTATATCTTTTTTTTCAAGACACTTTGTTCCACTTAGAACAACGATTTGTGGAATAAATAAATTAGTATTTTTTAATGTTGTTTTCTTCTAGCTTTAAGAATGTCCTACATAATGCAAGGAAGTGGTTTTTTAACTTTTCTTGTTTCGCTTTGGGACTATAAGGTTTTAAGCTGAGAGAAACTTAGTATGTGCTCATAAATTACACATACAAAATTTTTTTTGCTTACATTAATTTCCTTCTGCTCTTTATTACATTAATCTGAACAAAGTATTGTGTAATTAATTGTGAAATGTGCAATAAATTAAATCTTAATCTTTAGTTTATGCTGCACCCTTTGTTTGGAATATATTGCTTGTTTCTGAGAACATAAAATCTTAAGATTTCGATTTCCAAAATTGTTTGAGTCTTCATAGTTTCAAAATCGGCCACGTCTTAGAAAAATTTTAAGAAATAAATAATTTTATGTACAACCTTCTTGGGCGACTAAATAGAGGGTGTCCCAAATATGAGTGACTGATTTTAAACATAATTTCCCAGCTTATTAATTGCTCAAAAGAGATGGGGTTTTCACTCACTAGTTTATCAAAAATATTTTTTTAGGTTGGCTGACATTTCATCTCATCAACACAGAGTGTTTTACTAATGTTGGTCAAATTCAAAGAGGAAAATATGTTTTATTTTAAATGGAACACCCTATAATTCGAAAGAGCAATCATTCTCCTTTCCAAAAATGTATAGTTTCCTATCTTTTGTTTCATTAACAATAAAGATATTCGAGGTTTCATGGGCACCGCGGTCTCCTGAATTAACTGTCCCAGATTTTTTCTCTGGCGATATGTGAAGGATAGGTGCTACAATCCTAAGCCTAACAATTTAGCAGAACTAAAAAATAATATCAGGAACATTATTGAAAACATTCCGCAAGAAATGTTAGAAAATTCATTTGAAAATTTAAAATTTCGCTTACAGTTATGCGTAAACGAAGAGGGTAGGCATATGCAGCATTTATTGTAACTTTTTTGTTGTATTGAATAATGTTATTATGTTTTCTTACTAAATAAACTATTTGTCAGATTTGTTGGCAATTATTTACGTAATTAAAAATGCATACGATATGAAACCAACTTAAATGATTTTGTTATGCGTCAAACCGTCATATCATGAGTTAATTTTAGGCATCAAAATACGTTCATATAAAACTACTAATTAAAAATGTACTACTACATGAAACCTCGAATATCTTTGTTGTTAATGAAACAAAAGATAGAAAACTATACATTTTTGGTAAGGAGAATGATTGCTCTTTCGAATGAGATCAAAAATTATAGGGGGTTCCATTTAAAATAAAACATATTTTTCTCTTTGAATTTGACCAACATTAGTAAAACACCCTGTGTTGATGAGATGAAATGCCAGCCAAGCCTAAAAAAATATTTTTGATAAACTAGTGAAAACCCCATCTCTTTGGAGCAATTAATAAGCTGGGAATTTATGTTTAAAATCAGTCACTCTTATTTGGGACACCCTGTATTTCGTAAATACATATATTCTGTGATTATGAAAATGTTAAATTAAGCTTGGCCCAGACGCAACGTTTTGCCTGCACGGTTTAACACGTTGCGTCTGAATAGGAAAAATGTGCAGTTTTAAGAACTGCGCGTAGACTGCACAGTTGCAGCAATAGATAACTTAGTCGAGAGGCATTGTTATCTCTTATTAATATGTTATGACTTGTGCGAGCGTACACCTACTCTCGATTCATTTTACGAATTCCATGTACTCTGCATTCGTATTGATTAGTCAACTGATGAATATTAATGTTAAGTGCTGAGGTAACGCCCGCTCTAGCTATTACGTCGCCTCGGACAAAAAGTCAAACTACCAAAGTCGCACTTTTATGGAACACCCTGTATAAACAAAAATAATTTTAAAATGTGCAGCTCATTGATTTGCACAACTTTCATTACGAAAGTTTTTTTCTAACTCCAACATTTTCCGAGATATATCCACCTTCCTCGCACTAATGGGCCACCCTGTATATAAATTACGGTTTATAATCTGGCATGGAGCAATTTTTAAGTTCATTTTTAAATTGTATCGATATTTGGAACATTTTTCGATTTTCTCGAAAACGCTTTCGTTCTATAGCGAAATGCAATAATAAAAATAGTGACGAGTTTTTTTGACATTTCACGCATAATTTTTTTTAAAAAGAACTCCTGCCCCTCACCCAACACAACTCCTGTTACAGATATGGAGAAATGCTATATGCCAGATTATTAACCGTAATATATTATACTCGTAACATTTTGCTAAAATTTCAAAAATCTGTTTTCCAAAAAAATATTTTTTTGGAGAACGTTTTTAATTTAAAAAATATCGAAAACGAGGTATTTTCAAACACATGTTTACATAGATTTCACGTCATAATTTCTCATCGGGAACACGCCCTAGAAATTATGACATCGAATTTAGAAATTTTGAATACAAATGAAATCATTTTATTTAAGTAAAATTTTAACAAAATCATTAATATTTACTGAAAAACGTGTCAACATGACATTGATGTTGATAATAAAGCAAAATTAAGAAATACTAGATGCAATATAGTTTTTGTCCAACACAAGTGAGAAAAGCAATTCTTTTTTCTACTCGAGGTTGAGTTGCCTCAAGTTGTATCTTGATTTGCCTTTTTTATATTGGCTCGATACAATCTCTCGCCGTCAAAATTGGATTCGAACCAGCGCGTCTGCGGTGGTTCAGTTTGTTACACTGACGCGTCTACCACTAGGCTGTTCCATAATGGTACGGTCTCACAGCGGTAGCATATCTATCATTAATTTAAATTTTCAATTAGGTATCGAAAGTAATTTTGAGCAAATATATAAATCAATTCAAAATAGTTACAAAACTCAAACGCGTCTAAATATATTGAAACATATAATGTAACCTAAACGTCCAAAATATAATGTGCACCCAAATCTTTTTACTCCACATCTTATAATTATAAATAAGATTGAGGAGTTACGCAACGGTTTCAAACCGAAAAATCAAGGAAACCACCGGTTCGATTTTTATGAGATTTTCCCAAGAAAGTTGTTGGTTTTTTGCACCGTTTCTCCCCAATATTTTGTTAGTTGTAATGTAACGTTGTTACACATTTTTTTAATCTGTCGAGCAAAATGTTTTATGTTACTGCACGCTTCTGATACTTTTTCACAAGTTTGTTAGTGTCGAAACGATGTGGAGTTCTGCGCAAAAAGATTGTTTGTATACTATATTGGTCAAAAAAATAACTTACTGTAATGTCGTACTAATAATGTTTAACGAATTGTTCAAATGTTACAAAACATTCTTTTAATGTTCCTTGTTTAGGGTTTGATGTATTTTTTTATAATTTTTGTTACTAACTGTTGATGATGTTTTGGTAGATAAACAAGTACCTATAGCAAAATTGTAGAGAATTTAATTCTACATGGATCTGGGATAAAATATACAGGATGTTTTGTTTGATTTGTATCATTTTCGATTACAGAGTTTCACATTTTTTTCTCATACTTTGTATAACAAATCCCAACTTTTAAATCAAATAATATGAAAGGTCCGCGTATTACACGAACAAGCTGGCAACTTGAGAATTTGTTAAAAATATATTCAGATTTTGAAATATAAATTATATTCAAATCCATTGAACTATATAGAGTGTTCACATTATCTATATTGTTATGTATTTTATGAAGTGTTTTGTTAGCTTCGCGGCAGTATAGTTTTAGTAGAGATTAATGAAAGCGGGAAAACTTAACTGCTTATTAAGCTTTGTTCCAGAATACGTATATTGTTATACATTGCAATAATTTGAAATGAAAGGCTCTTTTATTGAGGGGCAATTTATATCTTGCTCAAATTAAATAATCCATAGTTTCCTTATATTTACGTTCGTGTAATATAGATATTGCATATACAGAGTATTTCAATTATGGGCTGTTTTGATTACAACCAAAATATACAATATGTCCCCCTAAGTTGGAATCATATGAAAAACTTTTTATTATTAATTTTAGGAAAAAAGTTATTCTCTATAAAAAGTTGTGCATGTTCTAAAATCTAAAATACAGTCATCAAATATCAAATTTTTTCAGTCGTATACAAGGTTTGTCAAAAAATATGAATTTTACTGAAGAGTAAACTACCTTTAAATTTAACAATATTGGAAAATGTTATTAAAAAAGTTAAGCAGAATTAAAACTACGTTTAAATATGCAATTGCAAGTATTTACATTGATAACATTATTATATTTATTGAACATTTTTGAAAAATAAAAGTCAACACCCTGTAGAAATAAAATGACTCACAGCATCGTAAAAGTATATTATAATATTTTAGTCAAATTATCATAAATAATAATAAATAATCACAAGAGATAAATGTTCATTCAAAATAGAAATATTATTAAAAACAAAATAAACTTAATTTTTAATGTAAATGGATGTAATTGCATATTTGAACGTAGTTTTTATTTCTGATCAACTTTTTGATAACATTTTCCGATATTGTAAAAATTTAAAGGTACTTTACTCTTGAGTAAAATTCATATTTTTTGACAAACCTCGTATACGACTGAAAAAAATTGATATTTGATGACTGTATTTTAGATTTTAGAACATGCAGAACTTTTTATGAAGAATAACTTTTTTTTCTAAAATTAATAATAAAAAAGTTTTTCATATGATTCCAACTTAGGGGGACATACTGTATATAATCAAATATCAAAATCAAAATACAACACATTATTTTAAAAAGTTGTTTTTGAAAAAAACCTCTAATAAAACTGTTAATTCCTTTCTAAGTTAGTCTTGACAAACAAAGATAGGCCAACATGAATAGTAGACAGACAGACTTTAAACAATTTAAAACTTCTTTAAAACTTAAATTTATTCATCATTCATTTTTAAATCTCCGTTTTTCTTAATGCTTTTGTTTCTAATTTTTTTCTCATGATAATGTTTTATGTTCATTTTAAATTTATTATTTCGCCTCGTTTCAATCTCTTACTTATATTTCCAGCTTTCTATCTTAACTTGATACTCCTACTTCCTTCAGTTCTTGCTTTGCTTTATTTCCTTTTTATTTCATACTTCATTTATAGTTTCAACTTCTTAAATTGAATTGTATTTTTTTTCATTTTTTAGTCTTATCTTGTTTCTCTTTCACATTCACATTTTCCGGCCTCTAGACCCAACATTCACTAGAGTTCTCACACTCTGAAGAGTCTCAAAGGACGAAACAGCTGTCGAGTAATTGTCAGTGTTTGTTCTCGGTTTGAGAAACGCCGTATCCTCTTTCTTATTTATATGATATTGATGTTGAGTAATAACATAAACTTACCTAAAAAGTATCGTCGGTAAAAACCCTAAACAAATAATAAAATTATCTAAAGATAATTATCCAAACATTCCACAAAAACCATATAATTTAATTGAATATATGATAAAAGTAGATATAAATACTAGATTGAAATATTATTGAGTGGAACATACGTGGAAACTAGTAAAATTGACTAAGTATATGTGTTAGTGATGAATAAAGTCACTGTGAATTAACTATACACAGCAGTAAATGAAAATAGAGAGGAATTATTGTTACGCTAATATGGAGTTCCCAGAATAAATTTGAATAATCGTTGTGTTTCTAGAACTCCGTTTGAGAACATTCAATTATCTTCTAGATTATTATCTTTCATATATAAAAGCGTCATCATAAATTTAGAATTGAGTTCGAAGTTATTAGTCGTCATGTTAAGTTCATATAAATTAAGCGTGTGTAAAATAGTTGATGTGTGTTTTTATACGAGTTTATACCAGACGTACAACAAGTTATAGAACTGTACGAGAAAATATATAATAAGTAACTTCATCTGCTGTGTTTATTAATCTTGCGCTTCTATATGAAATAAGAAAAACAAACAACGATAAAGTCTGTAACATTATCATTTGTTAGAGTAGTTTATAAACAAAGGAAAGCGAGAAAAAATAGAAAAGGAGTTATGAATAGAATGGGAAGTTATGAACAGAAGAAAAAGATACCAAATGAATAGGGATATCAAGAAAAGAGAGGTATAAAATTAAACTGAGAAAAAGAACGAAAAACAGAAAGAAGTTAATTGAATTGAAAAGAAGTAAGATAGACAAAATAACATATTATGAGCATGGAAAAATAAAAGGAATTAAGAAAAAACATTGGGGATGTAAAAACGAGAAATGAATACAAAGACTGAGAAACTTCGATGTAGATTTGTATCCAACATTGAAGATAGAACACAAACTAATCTGAACGAAGCTGACTATCTTGTGTTAGCAAAATGTCATTGGATGAAATTCTAATCAACGACGCTTTATAACAAAATCTAAATTACCACTAGCTCACCAACGTGCCTTGACGGCCTAAATAAAAAACTGTAAAAATGCGACAAATATGTTCAGTAAAACAATAAAATTGACGTGTCCGTTTTGATGAAATTTAATTATTTTTATTTTACCAAATTAGTTTAAAACCTTTTAATAACAGTGTATATTAAAGGAGGGGAAAATAAAGCAATGAAAAAATACTGAAGAGTGAGTATTTGCAAATGAGATTTATGCAGAATTAAAGATTAACACAAAAATAATTGTTATTAAACTTGTCAAGGGTTTAGGAGAACAAAGGTAGATAGTTCATAAATAGCATTCTTACAGACTGAGGGAGTTTATAAAATGAGATAGAGAAAAAAGGAGAGGATACACTAACTGGGAAAACATACGAGATAATTTTGTAGAATATAAAAGAGATGCATGAAAAAGAAAAGCTACAAAACAACGAGGTAAGGAACCCAAAAATCCAAGTTTATTCTCAGTCTACATAGAAAAAATAAGAAAAGGAAACTAATAGGAAAATTCAGGGGGAAGGGTTTGACGATATAGTCATTTTGGTGAACAATAAAAAGTAATAGACAAAACGAGACAGACAAGGAACCAAAAACTGCTTTTAGTGCAACATAATAAAAACACATTCAACATTACTGTCTATATACGCATAACACACTCTATCCTGTAAAGAAATCGTATTACTTACCAAATGTCTATAAATAGATTAAGGATATGCACTGAGCCTTAGGATGGGATAGGGAACACATGCAATTTTCCGAAATTTTATCTCTATATGAGTTTTAATTTTTAAAAGATTTTAGACCTTTATCCTGTTACTAAAGCGCTTTTCTGATGTTTGTTTTAGGTATGAGTCTTTGCAAAAAATTTGCTAATTTTGATAGCGCTGCCTCTCGCGGAAAAAGTTTACAGGCCCAATTGGACTGAAGCCTTAAGAGCAAATGTGGAAAACAAAATAATATGGTATTCAAAAAAAGTTAATGGTGGTGGAAGAAGTGTTAATAAGTGACAAGAATAGAAGTGGGGGATAGAAAGAATCTAAGAAAAATAGTGAAGAGTGTATATAAAAGCGGACTTATGCTATGGAAAAGAGTACTAGCGAAACTACAATTTCAGGTGACACTCAAAATATCCTTAAGGCTGTTCTATCACTCAGGACAATTTCAGATTTCTAGTAGGCGGTTCACTATTTTTATTTCTTGTTACATAAATAGCTATTTGTTGTTTTTTCTGTTTCTAAAACTGTTTAAAATGCACGTAATGTACAAAAAAATTGACATCAACAATTCAACAATATATTATTTATCTATTAATATTAATCGGCTTCCAAGTCTGGCCTGTTGCCCTCAGAAAAATTCGCCCCGAGTACATTCATTTCACAATTCTCCAAGAGTTTTCAGTATTTATCGTTTACTTAATGTTAATTTTTTTCATTGATTTTTAAGTAAAATTTAAAAAAAAATGTAGGGTTGTCAGAAAATTATTATCTATGTCGCGCAGGAGTCGAAATTTGGGCTTATAAGAAATCCATTTTTCTATTATTTTACGTTTTAATTAAATTAAATACAACGAAAACGAAAATAAAAAAAATAGTTCCTGCACGACATAAATAATAATGTTAGCTATATGTTTATGCAAAATCAGGAATACATTTCTAAAAATAAGCGAGATAAATTTACATAAACTTTATAGCTCCCTGAGAGAACAGCCTTAATATAGGGTGATTTTTTAAGAGTTAAGTTTTTCAGGTTAGCATCACTGGTTGGTAATGACGACCAAACGTCATCTGTCAAAATTAAAAGTTTTCAGTATACTCTGCCATTTCATCATGGAAAGACTTGCAAACGAGCAACGATTGCAAATTGTTGAAATTTCAAAGGAAAGGAACACTAACTGCAGCGTCTATTTAACCAACAGAAAAACACCAAAAACTGCACCAATTTGAATTTGAAATTTATTATCAAAATTCGTGCTCTGTGAAAAATCTGCATCGTTTGTTACGACCATATTATAGTCGTCATAATCGACAACAATTCGTGCTGTTATTACCAAAATTCGCACCAAATTTACTTTGTTGGACATTAAACCATCGACTCGCATGCGTAAGGGAGACCGGGGATGATTTGGACACGGGGATACAATGGACACGTTTAAAATTCCCTCCGAAATGAGAGCTGCGACGTTTTCGCTGAAGGTGATTTAAGACTTGCCTTGGAAGAGGTTCTCAGTAATCAGAGTAACTTAAGAGAGAGAGACGGCTGCTTTACACAATGTAACAAAATCCAGAGCAGGCCTTTAGATAAAAAAGTAAAGCAAGTGCGCATGGATAATATGGGTTTTAATCCAAATTTTAAAAATCGACAAGTTTTTACAGATGAAATGGAAAAAGCACTGGAAAAATATTTATTACAATGCCAAAAAATGTTTTATGGGCCACTCCAAAAAAAGCCAGAGAAGCCAGAGCTAAGCCAAGAAAGGAAAGTAAAAAAGGAGGTTGGAAGCGAGGAAAATCTATGATCGCGACAGATACTCAGGAAAAGGAAGAGTTGGAAGAAAAAGAAAGGATTCGTAACAAAAAGAAAGTCAAAGCATTAAAAAAGAATATTTTTGTGGAATCATCCGATGAAGAAATTGAAGAAGTCATTACAAAAGATTCTTCTTCAGAATGAGAAGAAACTGAAGATGATGATGTTCATACAAATCTAGAAGATGCTGTTGAAGGTGACTTTATAGTTGTGAAAGTTTCGTCAAATAAGGGCAAGTTTTGTATGAATTATGTGGCTAGAGTTGAAAGAAAATGAAAGGACGGTTTGGAAGTGAAATTCTTTAAAAGACTAATTCCCTTCAATCGCTTTCAAGAGACATTAGAATAATCTTTTTTTGTGAATTTCCAGCAAGTTATTTTGATAGTACCAAAGGCAATAAAAGACACTCGTCCAAGGTTCAAAACCATGTTTTATTTTAATGCAGATCTCTTAGAGTTATCACTACAATAAGTATTTTAATATTATTTGAAACATCAATTACGTGTTAGTTTATATAATTACAAGTTTTTGACTGGTTGTTGTAGTTTTTCTTAATTGTAACGATATGTCCACTGTATCGCCGGGTAATGTCCAAAGTGACTCCGTACTCGGGGATAATTTTGACAGAGGATGTGGGTTCGCTTTTGAGGATAATTTGAAGAAACGGTTTAACTTACGCCATCACGAAAATAAGGTCTAAAAGCTAAATACAAACTCTTAACACTAGTCTATGAACCGACACCGTTAATTACAAAATAAAAAAAATACAGTAGTTAATTGTCCAATATATCTTCGGTGTTCCCTACAGTGCGTACTAAAGACAATGTTGCAGTAACGTCCAGTGTTAATGAGGATCGTGAAATGTCAATTCGTCGCTGTTCTCAGCAATTGGGCATGTGTTATTCAACCACATGGAAAATTTTACGTGTCGATTTTCGTTTGAAAGCCTATAAAATTCAACTTCTGCAAGAATTGAAGCCAAATGACCTACCACAACGTCTAATTTGTGGTAAATGGACCTTAGAACAGCTCATTGAAAATCCGCCATTTTATCGAAAAGTTGTGTTCAGCGATGAGGGTCATTTCTGGCTCAACGGATACGTAAATAAGCAAAACTGTGGTATCTGGAGTGATGAACATAGCCACATGCCATACAAGAATTACCGATGCATCCCGAAAAACGACAGTGTGGTTTATGGGCTAGTGGCATCATGAGTCCATTTTTCTTCAAAGACGACCGTGGAAGAAACGTTACCGCCAACGGCGAACGATATCGAGCCATGATACGCGACTTTGCCTTGGTTGAACTTGATTGACATGTGGTTTTATCATGACGGTGCCACATGCCACACAGTTCGTGAAACAATAGACATGTTGAAGGATGAATTTAGTGAGCAGCTTATTTCTCAAAATGGCCTTGTGAGTTGACCGCCAAGATCTTGCGATTTAACGCCTCTTGATTATTTCTTGTGAGGTTATGTAAAGTCTATGTGAGCAAACTGAACACGATTGAAGTCTTACAGGATAACATAACAGGCGTAATTCGTGGAATATCGGCCGAAATGCTCGAAAAAGTGGACCATTTGAAATGGAGGCGTGAACAACATGTACGTGATGTTATCTTTAAAACGTAAATGGCAAAGCCCAATTTATCGATTCCAATAAAATTTTGAATATATGATGCAAACTGAGTGTTTCATCCGATTTAAAAAAAAACTACGTTTAAAGAATCACCCGATATAATAGGCGTTTTACTTAAGTTGGTCCTTGTCACTTTATGTGACATCATCAAATAGAGAAGTGGCGTTATATGGTTTGGCGTGAGTACTACTTCCATATATTTCAATGTAACAAATCACTGAGTGAATTTGAAACTTAGGAAAAATGACAATCTGTATAAGTTGAATAACCGGTTATAAATACATAAATAGTTCATCAATATAAATTATACTCAAATTACACTTGCATGTATGTGTTTTCAACACATAATTAAAATTTACGACACAAGGTATTTATTAATCGAAATCACAAACGAAGAACTGCAGTAAACTGAAGTTGGCGTTTGTCATACTTTCAAATATTTTTTTAGAAGGAATTGTGTAAGTTTGTTCCAGAACTTTAGCTTATTTATACAATTTAGGGAATTATCTACCCACACCACCCTATTGCTATCTTTCTCTAAGTAAAACGTCTATAACGCACTTCAGCACAAAGATTGGGACATTATAATTATTCTCTTGTAGGGAATAAATAATGTATAACACAAGCTCAGTATACTGTATGTCGTACAACCAACTTATAAATAAAATAATCCCTATAAAGTTAAAATTAAATTTAAAAAATGTAATTAAACACGATTCAGATAAAATGAATGCATTTCTTGTTACAGAACGTGATTAAGAGTAAAATTAATTAGAAACGTGCAGCAATCAACTTAAATCTCGTGAAAGGAAAACGATTGAATGTTCGACTTGTCAATCCTAGTGACTAAATGTGGGGTTTTTAACATAGGTGAGTTTGTCGATAATTGTAATCTTATCATTGTTTACCACTTAATTAGTTACAATTGCTTTTTATTCAGTAAGCCGAACAAAAATATTTAGCTCCATGGTCACACACAACTTATCGTTAGTGTTATTGGGCAACAGCTTGCGTGCCTACGCGAATTGACATGACGTTGGAGGATCCCTTTTTCGTTGTTAAAGAGTAAGCAATACTCGTTATTGTGTGCGAATGTACATTTTTTTGGGATTCTTTTCAAATGCGTTGTTTATCGTTGTTTTTTTGGGCTTTTATTGTTCATTTTGTTGGTTTACTTTTGCTTTTTCTTGCATGGAAGTATACATAGTTACTACTGGTAATTGCTAGATGTACTATTGACTTTGATTATAAGTGGAATCTTGCTGCATTATATTTTGTGTTTTATGATTAACATTAATGAAAGAGCTAAAGGTCACCTAGGAAATTAACTTAAATGGGTAGAGTGCACTGCCGCCAGAAATATAATTCTGAATCATAGCCTGTATGATATCAGTGTGGATGATAAAGCAGAAAAATAGTATTTTTTTACTCATTTGCTTAGTTTTCTTTTAACAAATTCGCTATATGATCTCATTCTATTTTTATGTTCATCTGGTGCCAACGAAATTCTTAAGTTATTTGGGTTTGTCTTAAATATGTGTTTTCTGTTTGCGATATTTTCGTCACAAAGATGGAATTTCGTGCTATAGTTCCTAAATTAAATGATTACTAATTTGGATTAACGTTTCATTTAAATCTGATGGAACGAATACCTATGTACAATAAAAAGTAATCGAAACATAATTAGCTGTGATGTGTTGTGAAACAATACCTACTTAACACGTTACTCAGTTTCCTTAATATACACGCTTGATTAGAAAGAGATAACAAAATTAGTTGTACGTGTCCATTCAACTGGTCAATTCATCGCTTTCCAGTGACACTCAAAATGTTTGCACTCATTAATTTGAACAGTTTTTATTCGCGTTAAAAAACAAAAATAATTGAATAATAAAAACCTAGTTATTAAGGTTAATCACATAAAATACCATTATGTTGGTTTTCGCAAACTCAACACCGGCATATACCGAGAGCGGCGTGACATTTTTAAATAATATGAATAGTGGTAATTAATAATTGAAGATAAATTATACAAACGTAAAAAGTATAATTATATTAATTATTTAATTTTAACAATTAATGATTATTGGTAACGTCAGCTCTTAGTTATTCAAAAATGTTTTCGAAAATATGAAAAAAAGTTCTTATAAACATGGGTCCGCAAAATCCTTCTACTTTTTCATAATCTTATTACCTATACATGGTGTCCCACCGGGAACGCCATCGATAGATTATAGAAAAACTGTACATGGGAAAAATTTGAAAATTTGGTAGTATACTAACATCGACGGGGGCAGTTCCGCTAAAATATTTTCAAGATGGTGACACTTCCGGTTATACCGGAAGTATGTGTCAACTTGCTTATTTTAAATGGAACACCCTATATATTATTCTATTTTTGAATTTTGCCCAAAATTCTAGACACATTTTGTGTATAATGTCCTATACCTAAGTCTAACTGTTTTGGACTTATTTTAAATTTTATGTCAAAAATGACGTTTTCAGGCCTAAACAAAATTATAAAATTTTCCTATACTAATGCCTTTATTATTTAATTGAAATAGGTTTCTTTGTAGCAGGGGACCTATTTTAGTGGGCTATGTCGATATTTTGATAATAAATTAATACAGGGCGATAAAAAAAGGATTAAAATTAAATTCAAAAACACGTCAAAAGTCATTTTTTAAAATGCAAGCACCATGTTTTTATAGCTTTATTATATTTAGCATCAAAAATAAGGTTGACTTTGTACAAGGTTGTCTATTCAAAAAATTCATGGTTTTCGAAATATTGGCAATTTAACTTTTTTTTGTTGCACAAATGCTATTGCATTTCTTTTAGTATGAATGATTATTTCTAGTTGGCCATGATGGCGTTAGAAAACTATCATCTGTCAAGGATATGTCAAACTGTTAAAAATTTTCAATAATCATGCCGGGACGCTTAAATTATACAAACGAAGATTACTTAAATTTATTTATTATTTATGGACAATGTGATAAAGTTATATTAAGAACATGTGTTACAGTTAACTGTACCGACTGTGAGTGTTAAAGTGCATATCGTTACCAAAGCGATAACTTTAAATGCTTGAAACACACGTGTGTCGATAAAGCCAGGTGTTCTTTCGTTGCGTGTGTAATACTGTACAAGTAATTACTTGGCTTTATCGACTCACGTGTGTTTCAAGCATAATAAGTTATCGCTTTGATAACGATATGCACTTTAACACTCACAGTCGGTACAGTTAACTGTTGGCATTTCTTAGTTTGATACACACAGTTTGACATATCCTTGACAGATGATTGTTTTCTAACGCCACCATGGCCAACTAGGAATAACCATTCATATTAAAAGAAATCAATAGCATTTGTGCAACAAAAAAAAGTTAAATTGCCAATATTTCGAAAACCATGAATTTTTGAATAGACAACCTTGTACAAAGTCAACCTTATTTTTGATGCTAAATAAGATAAAATTATAAAAACATGGTGCTTGCATTAAAAAAATGACTTTTGACGTGTTTTTGAATTTAATTTTAATCCTTTTTTATCGCCCTGTATTAATTTATTATCAAAATATCGACATAGGCCACTAAAATAGGTCCCCTGCTACAAGAAAACCTATTCCAATTAAATAATAAAGGCATTAGTATAGGAAAATTGTATAATTTTGTTTAGGCCTGAAAACGTCATTTTTGACATAAAATTTAAAATAAGTCCAAAACAGTTAGACTTAGGTATAGGACATTATACACAAAAGTGTCTACAATTTTGTGCAAAATCCAAAAATAGAATAATATATAGGATGTTCTATTTAAAATAAGCAACTTGACACCTACTTCCGGTATAACCGGAAGTGTCACCGTCTTGAAAATATTTTAGCGGAACTGCCCCCGTCGATGTTAGTATACTACCAAATTTTCAAATTTTTCCCATGTACAGTTTTTCTATAATCTATCGATGACGTTCCCGGTGGGACACCTTGTATATTTCCTCGATTTTCCATTCCATTACCTATTCATTTTGGGTCAATCTAGGCCAAATGGTTCAGCACTAGTTGCTTGACCATCTCAGAAAAATATGATACTTGCTGGGTTTGTTCCTTAGCATGTAGTGAGGTTAAAAAAATGATTTGAAATTTTTAAATGGCGGCCATTTTGTTATATGCCGATCGTGGTTTTTTCGTGTTTGTAAGCATCTGCGCTTTTTGAAATATCTCAGCAATGGGTTGCTGTACGCCTACCAAATAAAAAGCATTGAATTCAGTGCGCTTTGGTCTACAAATTGAACCCATTATCACTTGGCTTCGTGTGTATTTTTTACAAATTTTAAGTACTGAAAGTTTTTGTTTAAAAATTCAAAAATCTGAATTTTCAATCAATAATTTTTCTAAGAAGGGACCGTTTTAGTGGTGAGAAGCTACCCCTTAAAAGTTACAGGCTTTTAAAAAACTGATTTTTGAAAAATTTTCACGTTTTGACTTGCAATATTTTGGTTGGGGGACCAGATAAAAATCTGAAAATTGCACATTTTGAAGGTCAGTATAAATTTCAAGTTAGTTAAAATACAGATACTTTTGAGGCATAAAATGTAGGGTCAATAAAATACACAAGTTGCATATTAATGAATTTATATTTAATTGTTAGAACTAATTAAATAAAGAATTTTTAGTAAAAAATTGGCTAGACCATTCTTATTTACAGTTGTGCAATGATGTGTATGTGTCGTTTAAACGAAATTTTTATTTACTTTTTTAAGGTTTACTTAGTACCTCGTTAAATATCTGAGAGATTTCTTCACACACATTGGGAGTTAAGTTAAATGTTCGCCCTGTCACAATAGTAAACTCCAGAGGAGACAGCTTCGTTAGTACTTTTTTAACTGGCATCCAAATTTGATCTTTTTCATTTTTTTTAAATGAAGTTCTTGGTCCTGGAGGATGATAAAATATGACTTGCACTTCTTGGTTTTGGTTATCAACAATGTCGACTTCTGCAATCCACCACTGACCATCATAGACACAAGCCACTCTTTATTCAGAATTGTTAGTGGCATAGCTTTGCTAGTTTGGTGGAGTACACTGTCTGGAGATGTTGATGTTAACTGACACTTCAGCAGGTTGTCTGACTGTGGTATAAAACAATGAAAAGATCGAGTACCTTTTGTCTTTTTGCAGGTGTTAAACCTATCCTCCAAGTCGTTGACGTACATTTCTTGGACTTCATCTGACCTAACAAAAACATAAGTAATACCTTTGATCTTTTCTTTACAGAATTCAAACATTTGTTGAGGAGTCAGAATCTGGTTTTCATATGCTCGTTGAAGACTTGCTTTTGTGACAGCTCGCTTTGTTGTACCACCGACACCGTCACATGCATTCTTTCCATGGCATGATGCAAAAAAGTGCCACTCTACATTCATACCAACGTCTTCTTGGTGGTAGCATATGTTAACAAAGTTTTTTTTTGTTTCTATACTGACATGAAGCCCCGTCAGAAACATAAATCAGTTTATTAATGGATGGGTGGTGTTCTTTAATGTATTTAACTAACTGAACTTGGAAGGCATGTACTGTTGAAGTGTTGTACTCAAGGTGGTCACTTATGACACAGAAACTGTGATTTTTAAGGTAGACTAGTTCATCTTTGTAATAAAACACAAAGGGTTGAATTATGGCTTGTTTGTTTACGCAGTGGTGTCCTTGCACTTCATCTTGCACAACAAACGAGAAGTTTTCTGAAAAGTCTGCAAGAACTAAGCGTTCATGTATTGTCAAAGACAGCTTTTTATCTTTCATATATTTACCTTGAGCTTTTGCAATAAAATGATGCATTTTAAGATTTTCAAGTTTCGCTACAAGCACTTCAAAAAACTCTTCTCGTGGTTTTATGATTGTTACCATTTCTGTTCTGTCTTGAGTTACTCATTGTTTATATTCAATATTGTCTGGCATCAAATCTTCCTCTGATTCTTCAAACATGTCAAATAACGCTTGTTTGCCAGGAAACTCATGACATTTTCCCATCATACAGTTGTAGCTGTCAATACAACGAACTAGAATTTCTAGTAGGTCTTTCTAGCCTACTTTAAGGTTAGCTCCACTAATCATCAATTTTATGTTTTGATGGTACAAACAAACACTAATTTGGTCTCAACTTCCAAAACTTTGATCTCCCAATTTTAATTTCAGCATTTTCTGTTTTAAACTCACTGAAAAGCTAATTTAAATTACACAAAAGTAATTTCTTTTGTCTATAAATATTAGTACCATCTTTTTTCACAGCAACACAATCTTTTTTCCAGGTATCAAACGGCTATTGTTGTCATCTTCGTAAAACATGATGACCTTTTTGATTATGCTATCATCTATCAAATTGTTTGCATTTTTCTTGTGCAAAACAGGTAAGATTCCCTGTTCTTGTACTAATTATCTTGTTATTTTAGCTAAGTGTTCTGACACTTTGAATTCATCACTTATTTTTGTCCTACTCCAAGAATTTGGCAGTAAACTGATAATCTTTTTAAAATATCGCATTTATTTTTTAGGTTTTCTTACAATTCTTCATATTCTGTTGGCAAATTTCGGGAACTAGTTCGTGGGTTTAAACTAATTTCCTTTTGAAAGGAGATTTCTAAATTTCTTTTAATTTAAGTTGAAATTGGCTTTCAAAGCAGACGCCCTCTGATCTTCATTTAATTTCCTAATTTTACTTGCAGGAGATACACCAAGGATTTTACAAGCTGAGTCTACTTTTGTTATTGTTTCTTCTAAATTTCAAAATTCTTCATCAGAACTATCACTAGCCCTGTCTTTGTTAGCCCGAAATATCTTTGTATAACAGGTTGGACATAATTATTTCCCTGGTATTAGGTTAGTGACAGGATTTTCATTTTTAGAGTATTGATCTAGAGTTATTTCTCTCAGTCCTTTAGTTATAGGCTTCTTGTGTCCATTGTCCATAGAGGTGATGAAATTTGTTTAAGTATTTTACTTCAGCGTACTTACAGCTTGATTTGACATCTGGGTGAAGTCTTAAACAAAACAACACTTTTTCTTCTTCATTGTAATTTTCAATCACTGTAATTTCTTTAGAAAACACCCCATAAACACTTTTGTGACATACTCCATTAGTAAAAATTCCAATTGAACACTGACACTCCATTTAACTACAATAATACAACTGCTGACTGTAAAAGCTCATGGCCAACTAAGTGGGAGAGAACAGATTGAGTAGAAGGGAAACAAGGTAGCTCACAAACTTGTACAGACTTGCAGCACATTTCTGTGCTTGCAGTGTTTGACTAGATAACTCACAGACATGTTAAGACTCGCGGTGTATTGTCTGTCAGTGAGCCTGTACAGACTTACACATGCTGCCAAACAGCCTCTTTCAGTTTTCTATTTAGAAATGTTTAGCAACAAATAAACGAAAAACATTTTTTCTGTGTGAATGAAAGCAATAGAAATATGCATAATAAAGACTTAGCGATTATTTTAAACGGAAATATTCCAACGAAGGTTACAAAGTCCAGTGTATAGAATGTTCTTAAATGGTTTTCTAACCTTGTATCGGTCTTTCGAGAATAATAGATTGGTGAAAGTCGTTAGTATATTTTTTGTACAATGAAATCATAATTGCTCTACTAGTTTAATGATTAGGGAAAAATTAAAAGTCTGAAACAAACGTTTTCGCTCAGAACTCCACATATGAATGCTGTACATATGCAGAACAATAAATAGTGCACTTTCTTTACATTTTAGCAATGTTATTCTGCCATTTTTAATTATATGATATACCTAAGTCTTCCTGTGATTTAACTGAATTTTCCCACCAAGGTAGTATGGGGTTTGTGAAAAAATTCGTATCATCTGCAAAAACAAAAAACGATATCGTTGAGTGAAAGTTCTTGCCTAGATCGGAATATAGAGTAGTGGTCTAGAACTGATCCTTGCGGAATTCCACTCAAGACAGGTAATTATTCTAAAATAGAAACTTCTTCATTTGAGGAAGTATGTAATATCTGATTAGTGTTTGTTATCCACCATTATTGTCTATTGATCGAGATTAAACAACTCATTTATTATGTCTAGACATGAATCCATGTTGGGTTTCCAGAATATTATTATGCTTAATTGTAAATGTAACAAGTTTCCGAACTACAATTTTTTCTATTAGTTTGCATGGAATTGAAGTCAAACTGATCGGGCTGTTATTCGAAGTTATCACTTTGTCTCTTTTTTAATATATTGCCGTGGAGTTTTGCGCAATTTTAGCTAAAGCAACTTGCACCTACTTTTATAACTACTGAATGAATGATATCCATATCAGGGGATTTTAATGTTTTGATGGTATTTTGACTTTTTGGATTGCTGTTATTGCTTCATGTCCTCGTGTGTTTTTTGGTAATTAAAGCAATATTATGACGTCTTCGTAAACGAAGGATTACTAAATTAAACTGGTATTTATCAAGACGTTCTTTAACTGGCGGTAACGTTAAAGACTGGCCTCAGCCAGTCGAACATCGACGTGGAAAAATCGACACGGTATTTCAGTGTCTCCAACCTACTTAATACTAATGGGGAAATAACTCCTTTAGTTATTATTTTTCTAGTACCTCAAACTACTTAATACTCTTAATAAGAAGGCCCTACTTTTTGGGAAATTAACCTATTAAGAAAATTAAAGAGCGTTTTTGCATCACGGTTTCTTTAAACGATATTTTGATTTTTATATACATATACAGGATGTCCTAGGATTAATGGGAATGAACAGGTTCAGGACTTCAAAATAAGACCGCGGAAGTATGTGTGGAAACACTTCGTTGAAGAGTTACGATAGTTCAAAGATGGCGACTTGATTGTTTTATTCTAATTTTTTAAACTCTGATAAAAATAGACGAATGAAATTTTGCAGAAATAGGGAAGCTGCTAAAACTTAATTCTCCATAGCTACAGATGGGTGAAATTAACAACTCTATGTAGCTATGCAGAGAAAGGCGGTTTTATGGCAAAGCTTTTTCATTTTTATTGTGGAGTATATACATAAAAAATAAAATAACCTCAACGACTAGTAATAATCAATAATAATAATAACAAAATTATTGACACGAACGAGAACAATCATCATTATCTAATCTAATATGCTTTTACATACTTGTCGACAAAGTTCCTTAATGCGAACCATTTGCGTACGTGATCGCTAACACGAGTCGACACTAGATGTCGCAAAACTTATAGTTTTTAATCTAATTTGTTCAAAATGACTGCCTCCGGCTTGGAGACAAACGTTACATCTTCTAATCATGGATGGAATGGTCGAATCCCAGTACTTTGTATACTTTTTGTTTGATGTAACTCCAGATGAACACGTCCAGGATAATGGGTGTCCAGTGTCGGGGACCTCTGTCATAGTGGGCAGGGCAACCATCTCGTTGGAATCAGCTGTTCAATCTAATATTCAGTGTGACATTTTCCAGAAGGTCATAAAATTCTGTCGGTAGAAATTGAAGGAATTCTTTCACATTTAGTCGCTGTGGCAAAAAGTATGATACAATCGAAAAGTTCAAAATTCTCACTTCATCCTGCAGCGCAGCGAATTGTCCATCAGAATACGGATGAAGATTGTATGATCCAGTGACTTTCAAGCGATTGAATGATTGTTGATTCCATCATCGCCATCTTTGAAACATTGTAACTCTTCAACGAAGCTTTTAGGACATACTTCCATAGGAACTGTTTGTCTTATTACCAAATGTATTCCTATTTAACCTGTATATATATTTTAGAGTGGAATGAAGCAATCATTGTAAGAAAAAAAAAAGATTATTATGTAACGACCGAAAAATATTTAGTAAATAGAGTACAGCCAAGATTGAATACTTCTTTGGACAAAGAATGTGTCTAGAAAACATCAAATATTAGAAAGCCATAAGAATGCTACAGAAACAATAATCCAAGGGCTCAACACCAATAACATTCGAGAAGTTTCACTCAACACGTTCAAACCAATCGCGTTTCAATTTTTTTCAAAACTCCATACGTAGAACCAATAAACTTCTACCACAGATAAATATATCTTACAGATAGTCTATGCATTAGGAAGTATTGGCAGTTACACAAGTTAATGTTTTCTTTAAAATATTTAGGGCCACTTGTACAAACTCCGCTTAAAATGAACTATGGTTTAATTTAATTTAATTTAAAGGATACAATTGTGACAACAATTATTCCCTAGGAAATCAAACCAAAGTGCATCAGCCTTTGATCACACTACTACTTGACAGATGGTGCTCTAATTTGAATTCACTGTAACACTTTAAACAATACATTATATTATATTATACTACATTATATTATATTTTTGTAATTGAATTCAACATGTATTGCGTTTATTGTTGTGGGCTATAATATAAGAAACTGTGCATTTTTATAAGAGCGATCTGTATACTAGTAGTTGAGACATCTTTAGCGCTACTACAAGGCCAATGTTAAAAGTATGCCTGCTTCCAAACTGTTGACGTCCAATTTGTTGCATACGGTGGTATATCTGTAAGGTGTATTTATCTGTGCTTATCCTGAGCAACTAGATGTGAAACGCTAGAAGGTCCATCGATCCTCATTCCTCAAATAACTAAGTCATACAGTCATTTAAGGACGTAATTATACGTATTAAAAGCACGTTAGAATTGTTGACAAATTCCGATATTTCCATTTTTTTTTATTCCATTTCTAAAACAGTCAGTATTATTGTCTGTGGATTCAAGTTAAAAATCTTGTAATTAATTTTTTCTGATTTTATACGAATTATACCAGTTTTTTTCGGTACGCCACTTCAACTGTCAAGTGCTTTTAATTATTTTTCTCTTTCAAAAAAGAACTGAGTATATAGTCTTATGTATGAAAATTGAATATTTTCTTACGGGATTTACCTATTTAAGTTTTTGAAGCCAGCCGCCATCGAGTTCAGTGTGATAGAGCGGAAAATAGTAGATTATTTTACTAGGAGTTAAGCAATGTGATTGCTGAGCAGCTTAAAAATTTGCAAATTAAGCGGAACAATTATATTTCTTAATTCCAAGTGAAATATAGGCATTATTGCTTCTTCAAGCGTTTATTGCTGGTTTTTGTATGTGTTTTTCTAATTTTCGAGATTCTCGAATGTTATAGTGACTTTTTATTCCTGACGAATCACATTGATACCTTACTGTCACGTTCTTCATATAACGTAACCCAGGTACCAACCTAAACAGTTGTGAAAACAAAAGAACTGCCGCTTTTAATGTTTAGACAGTAAAACGCCTTTTTAGCGTCTGTTAGTAGCACTTTAATATACACTATGTCCACGGATGGGGTATCCATAGGAGAAAATTTTTAATTTTAGTTTTAGCGAAAAATGTCATTCTTGATAAAAATATTTGCTTGTTCTGAAACCCCATAAAATAAAATAAAACTCAAGTTTTTCAAAATCTGTCTCATAGTCAGTTTTATGAAAACCATAATATTGATGCCGTAAATGAAATTATCTCAGAAATGCTACGAAACGCTTATAAAGAATTTAGAAGGAGAATGTTTTGAAGTTGGAGGAGGATGTATTGAATAGATGTTCTTTGTTTACTGTTACTGTTAGTTTATCTTACATGATTACTCTGTATTGTTGTTTTTGATAGTTACTATAGTCCTTCGAATTTTATTTCATTTTATGGGGTTTCAAAACAAAAAAAACTTTTCATCAAGAACGACATTTTTCGCTAAAAGTATTTCCAACTATAGGGTATCCTGGACACTGTAGTTTGAAGAAAAATGATATTTTTTCGTACAAACTGTTACTGTTACTTAGTACATAGGATTCCGGTCCAGATTTATATTCAAATATTAGATTATCAACTTTTGAAATGTGGAACTCTTTAATTACAAAGGCGCCATTAAATTTGGAGTTTCAAAATGGCCGAACGTCAATATGAAAAATTGACAGACAAGTATCGGTTCTTTGCTTCGAGCAAGTTACCATCGTAACCGTATTCAAAACAATTTACGTTTTGAACTAGTAACGAAGAACAGATTGTTTATGAAAAATGTCAAGTTTTTTTGTCAAAATTAAAGAAAATCTTAAATCAATTGATTTTATGTTATAAATATTTCAAATAGGGAACCACTGCAATGCACAAAAGAATAGGTATATAACGAATTTTTGATAACTTATCAGTCTTATCAGGGCTGATATGATACGAAAAGTCTGTCAATTTTAATACCTTACTAAATTTTCAAAATTTCTGAAAAATAAAGAAAAAATTCTAACATGAAGGTTTAAAAATTTATAATTCAATGCAATACCAAAGTGTTAGACTATAGTTCGTTAATAACATTTTATCTGAGTTGACCTAAAATCAATTTTTGAACGTCCCTCGATGTACCCGTGTGGGTAATACGTTAAATTTTGAGCAATGACATAAACATTAGCAGTAACGTGATTTAGCGATAAGGCTAAAGCACTCTGATAATAACATTATCGTTAGACATTTACTTAGTAGTTACAGGTAGGTGCAGAAAATTCAAATATTTTGGGGTAGATTGCTACGATATCAAAATATTGTGTAGTATAGAAAAGTGACTTTTTACCATTAACTAAAAACGAATAATTTTCAGAAGTTTTTTTATTTTGAATGGAAATGCAATTGAATTCTCAAAAATTTTATCTTGAGGATTTCAGTATCGGAACACTTAAATATACTCATATTTAAAACAAATAGTTTGGTGCGACATCTGTGGTCACAAGCCTCTTAAAGTACTGTAATACTAATTCTAAAATTTTAGCAGTTTACTAAAGTCGGTTTTTCAATTATCAATGTTAACACCATGGTTAATTTTTGAATTCATATTTAAAGGCTTTCAACAATAATTTAGGACAAAATGAGGCAAGGGATATGTTACTAAAGCTTTTTTTTATGTTAAATATTTGATTGTCTTGAACAGTTTTTAAAACGTATCACCTTAAAAGACAAATAACACTTACAGCCAACTAGAGTTTATTTAATTTGTAATGTTTTCTGAATGCAACAATAATCAAAGCATCGAAGCTGAATTAATGCAAAAACTAATGCATCATAGTATTTGCTGCTTAGTTTCTGAACAAATTTCGATTATTTTAGGAAATTTTGTAATCGTCACAATGGTCAAAGTTGCCAGCGTAAACTAAACCTTAAAACCACTAAATCCACGTAGTTTACTATCGATTCAATTTTTATTTTTTTTCTTATGATTTTGGCTTCTTCTCTTACTCTTCTTAGGTGTTTAATTGTGCATTTGAAACAACATAAACTTACCAAACAAACAAAGTTTATACGGGATTAACATAACGGAAACAGTGAAATAACAAATTGATTGCAGAATCGGTAATTTTATTAATAAAACAACTTATTTAATTAATGTTTTCTGCGCTATACAAATCAAAACGAAACGGTATGTCTTTTACAAAATCTTAACGTTACGCGACTTGCATTAATAACTTAAATTACGCACACAATGTCAATTCAAAAATCGCACCGAAAGTTAATATGCATGTAATTACAAAAACACTGCGATAGTTTATAATTTACAAGAGATTCAAAGCTCTTTTTAATTTTGGTTTTGTTCATATAGTTACTTAAACAAAAATAAAACTACCTGGAGGTCACGACTGACTGTGAACCCGGCTTGTTGAGATGAATTAGAGGTTGTCGTGGCAGAACGGATGACGGTGGAAACGAAGACGAGAAGTCTGATCAAAATAATTCATCTAATAACGCCAGATTCACGTTGATCCACAACTGTCCTCGACTAGAATACATGATGAAATTTCGAACTACATCATGAAAATACAATGAAATAGCAATAATTTATTTTATTTCAAGGTACTGTTCACGAACTGAATGCGACTTGCAACTATGAAAGATAAAGAAATTGGATCACGTACAATACCAAACGAAAAACATTTTTTCTGTGTGAATGAAAGCAATTAAATATGCATAATAAAGACTTAGTCATTATTTTAAAAGGAAATATTCCAACGAAGATACCAAAGTCCAGTGTATAGAATGTTCTTAAATGGTTTTCTGACCTTGTATCGATCTTTCGAGAATAATAGATTGGTGAAAGTCGTTTGTATATATTTTTTGTACAATGAAATCATAATTACTCTACTAGTTTAATGATTAGGGAAAAATTAAAAGTCTGAAACAAACGTTTCGCTCAGAACTCCACATCGTTTGGATACTATCAAACGTGTAACAGTAGGTAGGTATGAATGCTGTACATATGCAGAACAATAGATAATGCATTTTCTTAACATTTTAGCAATGTGATTATGCCATTTTAAATTATATGATATACCTAAGTCTTCCTGTGATTTAACTGAATTTTTAATATTCCCACCAAGGTAGTATGCTAGGTATGGGTTGTTTTGACCTAGTTTTCAGACAGTACGGAAAGTGAATAGTCGCGAGGCACTCGCTGCACCATTTCTCCATAAAGTTACTACTAGCTATAGGGTTTGTGAAAAAATTCGTATCATCTGCAAAAAAGAATATCGTTGAGTGAAAGCTCTTGCCTAGATCGGAAATATAGATATAGAGTAGTGGTCTAAAACTGATCCTTGCGGAACTAATCAAAGCTGAATTAATGCAAAAACTAATGTATCATATTATTTGCTGCTTAGTTTCTGAACAAATTTCGGTCATTTCAGGAAATTTTGTAATCGTCACAATGGTCAAAGTTGTCAACCCAGCGTAAACCAAAACCTTAAAACCACTAAATCCACGTAGTTTACTATATATTCACTTTCTATTTTTCACTTATGATTTTAGCTTCTTCTCTTACTCTTCTTAGGTGTTTAATTGTGATTTCTTTTTTCTGCCATTCCTACGACTAGAAAGTGTGGAAAGAGAAAATAAAATTATAGGCTATTTATGGATTTTTAGTAGTTTCTTAGTTCTTCGGTATACAGGAGGATGTATGTAAACACGATATCTGGTACGATTTCTATGAAACTTTGCATGTAGACAGATCTGATTAGATTTTGGGCATAATTCATTGAATCAAAAGAGATGATTTTCGCATTCTTGGTATATTTACAAAAATATTCATTTTACAAAAGTTAATAGACAAGTTTGATCTGACAAGTAAATACTGAGATAGACAATCATTTCACACTAATTGTTTTTAACAGTATCTACAATAATATTAATTATACAAAAAGTTATGAAGTAAAAGTTAAAATTTATTATCTATAACATTTGTTTGAACACTATTTTGTTTTTCTTCCTTTGCCAGCAAAAGTTACCTGGTATCCAGGTATCGTGACATTCCCACATAGTGCGAGTAGATGAAACATATAAGCGGCTAAAATATTATACGTCAATCGTTGATTTCCCAGTATTTTTAATCCAAAATTTTCCAGTCAATACAATTTTCCGGTATCTCAAAGACTACTTGCATAATTTTGTTGTTTCTTCTTTAACTCCTTTATTTGAATAGCTTCGGGGAAAATTGATTCGACACAATTCCCATGATTTTAAAATTATTTTTAATTCACACGTTGTCCAGAAATATGGCAAGACAACCTCGCTTTATTTTTATTACAAGTTTGTTGTGTAGATAGTATAATATTCAAGAAGTCGCTTAGAAACCTACCCGAAGCTCGTTGTTGCTGAGTGGGTCGCAGGAAGATATCGAAGAAAGTCTGTTAAAGTTTTTGATGCGACTATGGGTGCGACCTAGAAAGACCTAGTGCAATATATATAATAAATATAAATATTATATATATATATAATATTTAGTTGAAGGCCTAAAGTAAATTATCATGCATAAATTCAACGTTTTTAAAAGAAAATTGAGAGTAAATGACCTAGGATTCATCGACTTTATGGCCTTTCAGTTCACAAACTGTACCCGAATGTTTATTTAAGGACGCGAAAGAATTAAATCGTAATCAAAAAACGTCTGGTACATGCATGACACTCGCATTAAAAATAGCAAAATTAACACTTAATTTTTAGAAATAACAGACGAACATCCTTCAGTGCTTAAAGAATCGTTGCACCTTGGGAGCGAGTCGTCCAGTGGTAACGAGGATTTGTAATTAGATCCTACCAGGTGAAAGTTCTAGAATTGACAAGATGGCGGTATAGCCACATGCAGGTTTTGAAATTAAACTAACTTACCGGGTCATCTAGGATTGTCTTGCAACCTTAAGTACACATTTAGTAATTACAGGTAATTAATTAGAAGTAACAATTCAGTTACCTCAAGGAACTCAAAATCGTACTTCAACGACCACCAATTATCAAGATGGAAGTGACTAAAGTTCCCACCAGAGTTCGTGTAGATAAGCATAATTAAAAATTACCGTCACGATTTTATCAACGGAAATAGTATATTTTTAGTACACTTTGGAGAAGAACATTTACAAAGAATATGTGTATATTTAATAATACTTTCAATGTTATTAATTATACAAAAATAAAATAGTGAAGAACTTTATTCCGGCATGTGTGGAAGCACGATCGTCAGTTCACGATTGTCATCGTCGACGGTTTTATCAACCTGAACGATAATATAGAACGGTCATAATTATATCAAGCGATTGTACAATTATGAAAACATCACTGAGACTACCCAATCCTTCCAGTCTGCGCACTTTGTTTTTGTCTTGTCGTTGTTCTTGTTTTTCAATATGGTAACTGTCAAGTGTAATCTTCGAAGTTATTACCAAGGTTTGCATTGCAGACCTAAGTTTCGCTGTTGCACGTTTTTATTCTGTGATACATTAGTTATAAACATTAGTTAAAATTTATCTTTAAATAAATTCAACAATTTTATGATTTAAAATCACTGCAGTCTAGGCATAATGAAAATGATTGGTAATGAAGTCTAATGAATTAAAATAACTTTTGGCCATATGGTCAGTTGAGGTAGAAAGATGTTTGGTGGACGTGTATTCATTGAAGTGTGCTTATTGATAGTACAGTATGAGTATATTATTGAGTACAAATTATTAGTTCTGAGTTTATATTGCACGTAAATCTATTTATGCAACGATAAGCAGGTTGGAGTTTTGCAAGGACGTGTTGTTGCACCTGTAATTACGCGCAATATAGTTTGTATTTGTGTTTCCACTGATATTCTTTATCACAAGAGTTTACTTTTATTCGAAAAGGGTTTTCGGTACGTTGTCACACTATTTTTTGTGAATTAAATTTTCATTAAAATGTTTAAAAATACAGAATTTATTTTGTAATTTAAAGTTGTTAACCTTCTAGGGGAGATGGGATTAATTAAAAAACCGCATGGATCATAAAATTTAAAAATATAATTTTTTAATTTACGTTTAGCCTCGATAAAGCTCTCACAGGTTTGGGCGAAACGTCGGCCATATATGTAGTTTTGAGACCGTTATTCTGAGACCTCCACTTAGAAGGTTAACAACTTTAAATTATAACCCACAATTGGAGGACAAAAAATACTCTCAACTGTAAATCGACAATTTATTTTTTTAGTCAAGGTTTCGTATTTATATCAAATTTTTTGAAGGGTGAGCACGAATAGCGCAAAATTTTTGTTTAATTACGCTTATCAAATTGCTTCTCTTTGTAGAGCATGTCTTAAGTAGAAGAAACTCAATTAAGACAATTTTTTCGTACTTACTCATATTTGTTTCTCTTTTAGTGAAGTATTTAAAGCGTTAAATAAAACAAGAGGTCTGTACTTGCGCTGGGTGGAACTACAAGATGAGTCGATATGTGTTACCAAAGATGAGATAGAATGGACGAACAACGAGTTAAAAAATTCCTTGCGTAGCATAGAGTGGGATTTAGAAGACTTAGAAGATACCATAGACATCGTCGAAAAAAATCCCTCTAAATTTAAGATAGACAACAAAGAATTAACTAGTAGAAAAAATTTTATAGACGGCACCCGAGAGGATGTCAAGGCTATGAAAGAAAAAATGAATATGAATCGAAATCGTGATAGGGATAGGACGGCGAGGCAGCCGTTGCTCGACAGCAACAGCCCGGTACGGGCGCCCAATTCACACGGCACTACGAAATATTCCAAACTGGAGAACGAGTTGGATAGTCCGCAAAGAAATTTTTTAAATAGTACTTTAGCGCAACAAGATCATATGACCAGGCAGCAGGATGAACAGCTCGAAGTAATTAGCAATTCTTTGGGTTCGCTGAAGACAGTGTCGAGACATATAGGAATAGAATTGGATGAACAAGCGGGGTAAGTTGTTGCACATATTCACGAGCGAATTATTAAACGACCACTTTTTACAGAATGTTAGACGAATTCGGCACCGAACTTGAAGGGACGGATTCGAAAATGGATTCAACTATGAAAAAAGTTGCTAAGGTCCTGCATATGTCTAATGGTACGCGAAGTCGATACTTTAATACAAATTAATTTCTTTTTCGAATTTCAGATAGGAGACAGTGGACCGCTATACTAATTTTATCTGTCATACTCATTATTGTGATAGCTTTATTCGTTTTCGTGTGATTTTTTTTCTGAAAGAAAAAAATATTCTATTTTAACGTAGTATATTTATCAGAAAAACGTTGATTTATATTTTTAATAATACTGGCTGATAATAATAGGTGATGAAATAGTAGTACAAATATTTTACGGTTGAGCATTTTATATTCAAGTCGTCTGTGACAGCTGTTTTAATTTATTTTTATCTTTATTTATTGTTGTACCCAATTTATTTTATGTTAAAAAAAGTACTTCTACTATGTAATTTTCAATATAGTACGCTCTGATTCTAGAGATTGATAGACGTAGTAAAAGAAAAATGTATCGATGTAATATAGGGTAAGTATATGATTAAATAATTTGTACTGATTCAAGTAGGTCATTATAAACGTAAAGTAATTAAACTTTAATGTTAGAAGATGTTAATGTTAGTAAACCAAAAATAAAGATTATTACATTATTTTGTGTTAATTCTAATTGCTCATTTCGTTTTGGTAATTACGTACGAGCTAATGTACTATAAATTGTTTATAATATCTAAATGGGAACAATTCTGTCTTAGACTTTGTGATATAAACTTTTTTAATTTAATGTATTGCTGTATTTTAATTTGTATAATTATACTTATTTTTTAAATAGAGGTTCCTTGTTGTATATGAATCGTTTTTAGATGAAATAAATGAAGAAATTATAAACTAAGTAATGGTAATTCTTAAAATTTCCTGGACTAATATTTCAATTCAATTCAATATTTATTTTGTCTTAAAAATTTCTATAACAAAAGATTCAGTTTTTTCCTTTACACAAAATAAACAAAAAACAACATAATATTTCATTAAATTATAATTCCACTAATTCCTGTTTCCTTCTTCAACCTTCCATCCCTCTCTTCTCTAAACTTTCAGTATTTTTCTTTTCCTCTCCTCCATCCCTTTCCTCCTCTCCAACACTTCCCTCATCCATTGTTTTCCTTCCCTTTCTCTCCTAGTAGTACCTTCCATTCCTTTTCCTCATGTCTTGTTTCCCTCTTTTATATGTATTATATTTTCCCATTCATCTCCACACAACCTGCATAATCTCTCCTCATCACTCATCCAATATTTATTTTCATTTTCTTCATTACCCATTCTGAACCTTGCAATCATTCTTATTTCATTCATTCCTTTTCCTTCTGTTATGTACCTTGGTGTCTTGTCTGTCATTATTTTTATGTATTTCTCGTTATATTTTCCTTCCTTTATTTTTGCCCTTCTTTCCTGCTTCTGAGTATCTTTATCTCTTGCAATTATTTCCTCTTCCATCTTCCTCCCCCTCTCTTATCTCTCTCTCGCGTATCCCACTCTTTCATAGTATTTTCTTCTTTCTTCTGCCCCATATTTTACCTTCTGTGCCTCGATCTCTTTCCAAACTTCATAAAGTATTTTATTTTCCTTCCTACTTCCCATTTTTTCTTCATACCTTACTGCAATTCTTCCTGCTTGTATTCTTTTTTTCTTCTCCTGTATTTTCTCCAGCTCTTGCCATTCCCTCCAACCCCAAATCTCCGCTCCATACAGTACCACACTTCTTACCAACTTTTCAAACATCCATCTCCTTTTCTCTATATCTTTACCAAATATCCTTTCCCCTAACCCCCATACTTGTCCTACTATTCTATTTCCTTTCATTTTCATCTCTTTTATATGGTCTCCATCTTTGTTATCATATCTGATGTTGTAACCTAAGTATCTATACTTGTCTACTCTCTCTACCTCCTCCTCCCCCACCACCATTTCACCTCCTTTCGTCTTCCTTTTCTTTTTTAAATTCCATAATTTTTGTTTTCCCGACATTTGCTGCTAGTTTTTATTTTCTAGGTATTTCTTCATAAATTTAACTACTCCTCTCATCTCTTCTTCATTTCTCGCTATTGCCACAATGTCATCCGCATAAGCTAACACCCATATCTTTTCCTTCCTACTACTATTCCTCCTACTTGATTTTTTCCATTTCCTCCTCAAGATCACTAATGTATATCGAGAATAAGATTGGGCTTAGCGGACATCCCTGTTTTAGTCCTTTTTCCGTCCTAAATTCTCTACCTAGCTTCCTCTCTACCCTCGTTCTACACCTTGTTTTTTCGTATATTTTCTCTATTGCATTTTTTATATCTCTGTTTATTCCTACCTCCTCCATCCTTTTCCATAATCCCCCTCTTTCCACATTATCAAATGCCGCTTTAATGTCTAGAAATATTGCGTACATCTTTCCTCCTTTCTTTGCTAACTCTTTATTAATTATGTGCTTTAATATGTATATATTGTCTATCGTTCCTCTTCCTTTCCTAAATCCTGCTTGCCAATCCGGTATTACATTCTTTTCTTCTATTTCTTTTTCCAATTTTTTCTAACTATTTCCGCATATATCTTATAGCTCGCATTCATTATACTCACTCCTCTATAGTTGTTCGCTTTCTTCCTATCTCCCCCTTGTAAATTGGGCATATTATTGCCTCTCTCCATTTTTCTGGAAACCCTTCTCCTTTCCATATTCTCTCGAATACTTCTCTTACTTTTTTCTCTCATTCCTTCTCCGATGTACCTCCATTGTTTTCCTTGTATTCCATCCGTCCTTTCTGCTTTTCCTTTTTTTTACTTTATTTATTGCTCTCTCCATTTCTTCTTTTCCTATTCCACCCTCTCTGTCCTGGACTAATAAAATATGTCAATAATAACTTGAACGTTCAAATTAAGAACGTTAAATTATAGTCGATTCAATTTTTATTTGCATTCTTGAGGCGGTTCTTTCTATCGATTACGAATATTTGATTTAATAAACCTCTTAACAGTGGACTCCTAGTAATTTATATTAGTGGTGAGTTTCCCAATTAGTTATTGGGCCTTCTTTTAGGAGTAAGTATAGGTCATCAATCTATAACCAATGGTCTTTTTGTTTGCCGACGTTTCGACCGGAAAAGTCCTGTCTTTATCAGGCATTTGAAGAATAATGGTTAGCTGGATGACAGCAATTATTACTAAATCCAGTAAACATCTACATAAATCTTAAATCTAAGAGTAGACTAATATAATTAATAAATTAACAAAAATAAGGTCACATTGATTGATAAAAATAGAAAATTCTATTTCGACGAACTAACATAATAATATATATAACATTATAGGTTAGTTATTCGTCGTTCAGATAAATTTTGGTCGGATATATTTTCTGATCAAACAATTGAGTAGGAACTTATGCAAATGATTAAGGTTTTTGGAGGTCTTGTATACCGCGGCCTGTCCGACAGTTCTTAAGCTTTATTTGTCTCAGAATCTATTGCAATGTCAGCTGTATCTCAAACAATGGAGGAATTCTGAGGAAATCATTTTGTTATCTGCGAACAACATGTCGACGCTCGATCTGCTTGCACGACTTATGACAATGTCGATCTCCAGAAATTAGATTCGTGGTTTGCGCAACATCCATCTATTCCGGAATGTACTTAACTTTTCTCGATTTCTTTAGGAGAAGTTACTGATAATTCCATAAATTGTCATGAAGCTGACAAAGTTGGAGGGAAATTGCTTGAACATACCGTTGGTCAATTTTTCGAAAACATTAAATTACATCGCAAGGATCGGGTCAATACTTTGGTACATTGTCTCGCAGCGTAACAATCAATTCGGAAAAGGTGACAATTTCGACACAAACAATTTTTCACCGCATGATCTTAGACGAAGAGTTGGCTGAATGTCTAAAAATACGAACTTTCCCCGTACTTATCCACTATTACTTTTCGACGATTCAGGTATGAGAAAAACGCAGTTTAAAGAATTTGATATTCTACATTCGACTATTTCCTGAGGAACAATATATGCGAGGTAATCGACGGTAGATTCTTACTCTATCGAGTGACTTGGCAGCAAGACAAGCTTTTTTCGGAGACTTGTACAAGTTACGCATCTTACATCATGCGTAATTATCGAAAAAATTCGGTTTTGACGGATATCCCGAGCTAGCACCTCGAGTACAAAAATTGCTGAGACATAACGAAGAGCAAAAGGTGGACGTGCAGCAGATATTCTTTGCAACGAAACTACTAAATTTTCGGAAACGAGCGCAATAAAAAGTGGCATGTTGGAGAAACACTTGACTGATCAGGGTTTCGAGGTGAAACAAGCATGGGAAGACGCAGACGTAGACATCGTGAAAACTGCTATCGAAGTTGCTCCTCGATTTGAATCAGTCATAATTGTTGGAAAGAACACGGATTTGCTTGTTTTGATGTGCGCCCTTGGGAAAAACATAAAAAATCTCTACTTCAGTAAGGTTGTGGGAAAGAAGTGACCGCGATGAAAATGTATTCTACCGACAGCTTCAAACGCAAAATTTTGTTTGGGCAAAAAAATGAGGTAATTAAAAAGAACGTCTATCTTCCACAAGGATTCAAACTATTTAGAATGGGCAACCATGGACAAAACAACATGGCTGCAGCTGGATAATCGGTATTTATTGCGCTGTATGGAGGAAAAGAACGCGACTTTTCCATCGATCAGTTGCGCTACAAAATATTTTCGCGAGTTGACCTGAAAACCAAAACCGACTTATCGCGTTTATCTTCCATAAGCTTAGCAGCGAGACAACATTCCCTGCGAACATATCATCAAGTGCAAAAGTGGATGGTGCAGAGGAAAATGCACTTGACTGGAGATAGAAAGAACAAAACGAAGTTTTAGAGCTAATGACAACCGACCAAAAACCTATAGGTACCACGCAAACTTCTAGACATTGTATCCTGTGGATGTACAACCAACTGTAGCAGGGCTTGTGGATGTCGAAAAACAGGTTTAAAATAATCTGTTTTGTACAAGTTTTACTGCGAAGAAATCTGCACAAACGCGAAAGAAGGTGTAGAGGACTCGAATGACGAAAACGACAAAGTTGATGAAGAACTTCCAACGATGGTACCTTTACCCAATCCATTGAAAAGAAAAGCAAGTCAATCACCTGTGGTAAGTGAGAATGAAGATGACGAAGTCTATTAATATTGTCACAGGGTGAGAAATACACTAAAGAATAAGTGAAAACTGTGGAGTAGGCCTATTGGGGAAACCACATAAAAAAAACGCGCCGTGAACTCAACCTCAAGGGTGGTGCGGAATTGAGTTCGGAAGAAGCAGAAAAAAATATGTTCATAAAGGTAAAACACGTCGAAATATTAATTGTTTCAATATAAACACAGTTCTGCGTTAAAAAAATGAATTTCTTACTGTACCAATAAATTAGTAACAAATAACTAAGTGTAATTAAATAATATAATAATAAAGTCCTTGGCATTACTACTAGGCCACCCGCGGGTCTGATCCTCCTACTTTCTACTTTATGGTAAGGCAAAGTTATAACAGCCACCTTAACCAATTTGAAAAATCATCAATAGCTCTGTTATTTTTGACTTTAGGATAAAAAATAATGGGACATTTTTTGTACATGCATTCAATTTCCTATCGATTGAGAATATAGTGTATAGGGTGTCTCCATTTGATAAAATGGAACAAATTGACATAACTCGCGAACGCGATGTTTGATTTTTATTCTGTTTTTAACATAGTGATGACAGAAACAAATGCTACTAGTTTGCCTATTTAACCGACTATGTAGCTTTAATAATAACAAAGTTAGCAATAGTGCCGCCTTAACTTTGAAAACCCTGTATATAGTAAGACCTGGAATTATATAATTAAGAATAACTGGAAATCTACCATGTTTGAAACACAAGAAGGACTGAAACAAGGGGGAAAGCTAAGTCCAGCTCTATTTATAATAATGATATATGAAATAATTAAAGAGTGTGAAACACAAGTAAAAAATTACAAATAGTATACAACGTGTCCAAGATAAGGATGCCCACTATGGAGATCTCGGAAACGGTAAGAGATGGAAAGTCGGCTAAGTACTAAAGTACAAAAACATAAATATTTGGGAGTAATAATAGATGAAAATGGAGAACAAGAAAATGACAGAAACAGAAGATTGGAAAAGACCTTAAAAATGTTTCCCCTAATGAAAGATACATTTATAGGAAAAAAAGAGATCAGTAAGAAAACAAACTGACGATATTCAAAACAATATATTTAATGACCAATATTAACATATGGATGTGAGTCGTGGGTTAAATCGAAGAGAATGCAAAGCAAAATACAAGCACTAGAGATGAAATACCTGAGGAAAGTAAAAGGAATAACCAAGATGGATAAAATTAGAGACCAAGAAATACGGCAGGATTTAGGGACAGAAGAATTATTGAAATTCATAATACAGAAACAACTAAACATGCAAAGAATGGACGAGAACAGAAATATAAAGAAAGTATGGAAATTAAAAATAGTGAAAAACGAAGAAGAGGAAGGTCAAAGCAAATATGGGATGGAGTAATAGGCAAATTAATAAAGATACAGGGGAAAACAATGAAAGAAGCAGAAACCCTAGCGAAAGATAGAAAAAAGTGGAGTAAGTTTGTAAGGGAGTGCAAAACGCCAACAAAGACAGTTAACCCAAAATGAAAGAACTCAATTCGGGAATGGAGTGACGAACTTTAAAACGCTACACCACTGTGAAAGCTGCAGTTAGCGAAGGACAGGCGAGAAGGGGTAAACATTTGTACGGAATGAAATTAATAATGTTAGATATAAGTTCATAATAAGTTTTGTTTATATTTCAATAAATGTAAGATTTAATTTAATTTAACGTAATTATAGAAACCAAAGAATTGTTTAATTTTCTTATATTGTACAGTAGTTAGAATATAGTATCCAACACCGAAAGGTATAGAGGAAGAGACCCAAATTTGAGATAGGTGCTTAATTTAAGATAGCTCTTTATATTGACGTATAGATAACGCCATCTAACAAGAGTAGCGTAGACTAAATGAAATAAACTCCGCACTATTGGTAATACTTTTTTCTATTTTGAGTCGCTTACAGAGCTATAAAAGCACCCAAATGGGTTCTTTTATAGAAAGTTGAGTTCTTTTATAGAAATAGGACAATTTTTATTCCGAACGGTGGTAACACTGATTTGATATTAAACGTCAAAGCGGTCGTTACGTTCGGCGTGCGTTAATTTAAATCGTAGTTAATGTTTAGTAGATTTATTTATCTACTTATTTTTATTTCTACCAATTTTTTTTAAATTAAACGTATGATAAATGTTCTAGCATTTAAACCCAAATTTAATGAAAATATTGCCACCCTAGCAATTATACTTAAAAATTCCCTAAATTTAAAAACTCGCAAAATTTTATCTTAAAATCAATCTGAAAAGCCCAAAATAGAAAAAATAGTATAAAGAATTCGTTGCAGAAGACAATTTAGCGACTCGTACTTTCGAAAACTCCCCGCTTCGGGGCTCGTTTTCGAATCTGTACTCGTCTTATAAAATGCGTCTTCTGAAACTAGTTCTTTAATATACTATTGTTGAGCGCTTCAGTTTGTTTGTTTCTGTTTGAGCACGTGTTTGGTAGAATTCAACTTTTTCAAAGTTTTTTTGATAGCGTGAATAAATGGGCATTTACAGTCAAGTTAAGAAAAAATAAAATATTGTATGTGTCGTAGTAGTAAGTTTAGATATAGCATAATTATTTCTACTTGAAATTTGTCACTATTTTCTCATAACTAACCTAATAATTGTTGTCAATTTTTCATAAGGATGATTCCTAATTCGAGATACCAAATGGGCGCTGTATTTGAGACTATCTCAAATAAGACAACCAAATGATGGTTCCATTTTTCATTACAGATGCCAAAAAAACACAAGCAATGGGGACCTCAGGCTATAGTTAGAGCAGTAAAGGCAGTGAGGAATAAAGAGATGGGATACTTAAAAGCCTCAAAAGTTTTTGGTGTACCTAAGGGCACTGTCGAAAGATATTCGAAGTCAGATAAAAGTCTTGAAAAACTTGTCACGTTATCGATTGGCCGGAAACCGTTTTTTTTTCTAAAGAATTAGAAAACGAGTTAGTTAAATATGCTCTAGCCATGGAACAACGCTTTTATGGTACGAGGTCAGACGATATGAAGAGAATGGCATTCCAACTGGCCATCAGGAATAAATTACCTCATCCATTTAACGGAGTCGTAAATCAGCAGGGAAAAAATGGCTAAAGTTATTTTTGAAGAGACACTCAGAACTCTCGATAAGAACACCCCAAGGCATGTCTGCTGCTCGTATAAAATCTTTCACTCCCGAAAAAGTCTCAGATTTTATGACCTCTATGAGTCAGAATATTCCAAGCTTCAAGAACCTTCCCAAAGAGTGTTCAATGTCGACAAAACGGGCATTACGATAGTCCAACATAATCATAGTAAGGTTTTATCACTGAAGGGAAAAAAACAGGTTTCAACGTTAACTTCCGCAAAAAAAGGTAAACTAATCATTGTGATAACCTGTATGAATGCTGCCGGAGTTTATGTACCACCATTATTAATTTTTCCACGCAAAAACATGAAATCAGAGCTAATGCTTGGAGCTCCTGCTGGAGCGGTAGCTGAGTGTCATATATCAGATTGGATTTAAACCGATATCTTCACGAGATGGTTCAGGCATTTCATCAAATTTACAAGATCCACAGCTGCCGATTAACTGCTTCATTTAACCAACAAGATGCAGCCTTTAGACGTTTTATTTAGGTCTCCATTAAAGACCTATTACGCCCATGAGATAGAGAATTGGCTCCGTGAGAACCAATTAAGTTCTGTATCCCCACACGCCGTTGCTTCTATATTTTGCAAAGCTTACAATAGAGCTGCCACTATGGAAATATCGTGTAATAGATTCAGAAAAGCGGGATTAGTGCCATTAAATAGAAACATCTTCAGAGATTCTGATTTTGGTGTGCAAGCCATGCACAACTGGAATACCAAAATCAAAGTCCTCAACGAAGGACAGAACTGAACGAACACCAAGTCCACCCTCAGCAAGTCAGTCTTAAGAGACTATTTTTCTCGCACAGATATTCGTCATCTACCTGAATACAAAAATCGAGAAACTAAGGCGAATATTAGGGCTGGAAAAGCATCAGTAATCACTCTTACTCCTTACAAAAACGAATTACAGGAAAGTTTAGGAAAAAAAGCTGACAGAAGAATACCTAAGAAGAAAATCAGCGGAGAGTTAGAAGCTGTAGGAAAACAGTTGAAGAAATTAGTAAAAAAATCTACATCAGTTCCAAAAAAAAACTTCTGTTCCAAAACAAGACCAACTTTCCTCATCAGGGTTACAACAGAAAAGAAAAAAACGCCTATCTTCCTCTAGCTTAAGCTCGGAGAGCGACACCAGCTTTACATTGGCTGATTCCTTTTCAGACAAATCCGGAGGAAGCGATGCCGAATGTTTGAATTGCTCGGCCAGATTTTCCAAACACAAGCATGGCGAGCAGTGGGCAAAATGCATACACTGCAGCAGATGGGCCTATGAAGAGTGTGGAGAAATTAAAGATAATCATTTTATATGTTTATTCTGTGAAGGAAAGGTTTTTTTGAGTAGTATTTCAAATTGAGGGGTCAGGTTTAATCATGTATCAATAACGAGATAGCTGTTTTAATTTAGTTTTTTGCAGCATTGTTTTGTTAATACACTAAGCAAGTATTCTAATACAATATAAATGAAAATTTCTTCAAGGATGAATTTTATTTCGAATTTATGATAAAAGTGTCTCAAATTTGGGTCCCTTCTTCTAAGGATGTATTTGATAATATATATTATGCAACATAAAGATTTATTGAGTATTTTAAAATAAACAATATCATTTTAAATTCCCACTAAAAACTAGTAGTTCTATTGAGAAAAAAAAATGTTTGTATATTCTTTAATTTATCCAATAGAGTTAGTCGTTTTTAGTGGGAATTTAAAAGTACTACAGGTTAACCACACCAACAAATCTAAATCTTAAGTCCAAAAATGTTTATGCATATAATAAATAATAATAGATAGGTACGTGCGCTGGTTTGCAATAAAATATAAAAACATATGGTCAATTTAAGTAAAGCCCGTTTTTTGGTAAAACAATATACTCCTATATATTGCAAAATAGTTTTAAAATGTGCAGCTGTTATTTTGTCATAGTATAAATATAATTTTCTGTGCAAGAACGAATTCTGAAGTTACGGCTTTTAATTTGTTTATATTTTTCTGAATGCTGTTTATCATCTCACTATTTTACAAGATTAAACACAGAATGTTTTAAAACAAATTGTTTCCATGAAATAATGGTGCGGGTAATTAGTTTTTATACCGTTTAAATGTTCATAATTAAAGAAGAATATATTTTTTGTATGTATTTCTTGAAATGCAAAGATTCCATTAGCAGACAATGTACAACATATGCATGGTGTTTTTACTACATACCGATCTATCATTACATGTTTTCATGTTGGTATAACTTTTACTGTATCAATTATATGCAACACATTAAAAAATAAATTCTATTCCATCATTCTTAAGTTGCACATCTTGTTTTTCTTAAGTAATACAAGGAAATTTACATCCACAAATAGGATCTAACCTGATCTAATTTAAAAAATTAAAAAAAAAGTTCTACTACACACTTTCAAGCATCGCCAGTAGATGACTTAAAACAGTGTCATTTATTAGAAAACTCAGATAGAATTCTGTAAAATTTGTTATCAAATCTTTTCAAATCCTAAAGATGGAAGTAAGAGATCTGATTTTTTCTTCAAAATTGTTAATAAAAAACGCAGTTTTTAGGCAAACAATAATTCATAATATGTTTGTATTATCACAAAACTTTAAAAATTTTGATCAATTATTACGTTAATGCTTTTAATATGGCACAGAGATATACGTTTAATGTTCTCCGAAAAAACCACTTAACAAGAAAAACGTAATTAAAGTACAAACGAACGTCTAGATAAGCTTGTAGACACTCATCGAAATATATCATACTTTATAAAAAACATCAAGATAAAATTTTATGTAATTGTCAATCAAAAGGAGGAACTCGTGGGTATACTGAGTATTTTAAATTTGAGTGCATCCGTTGAATCAAGACAAAAAAATTGGTATTTAACAAATTGGCGTTGTAAAAAACTAAGCCTAGTTTCACAGATATTTGAAAAAAATTCGAATTTTTACAAAATCGTTTTGAATTTTTCCTGACCTTATTTGAAAATTTTTTCGAATAAATAACATGATTGCCAGTTTTATTTCTTTACTAAATGCCATCAACAAATTTAAAATCTGACGTTTTGATCATCAACTTTTCTACCACAAGAAGTGCATTTATTTAATATAAGTATTTTAGAGAAAGTTTTTTTTAAATTTTGATATACAGGGTGTTTCATTAAGGCTGGCCACCGTCCATATCTCAGAAACTAGTGAATATAAAAAGTATGGTAAAAATTCATTGTAAAAGTGGCCACGAAAATCCTGAAATTATTTTAAAGTTCGTAATTCATCGCAGGGGCGCAATTGAAAATTTAAAATAAAATTCAAAATTTCTCAAAAATTTCCCACATTAATGCATACCTTTGGTAACATGGTTAGAAAGCTTAGACAATTTGCATCATTTTGGTCTAAAGCTCATTGGCGTACCGACTTTAATAATAGGGGGCAAGATTGAAAGTGTAATCATTTAAATCGCTTTTATTTTAAAGGACCATGATTTTAGTAAACCTTGGCTTGTTTAGAAGAGAAAGATAAGTACTTTTAACTGTCGTATTCATTGGTACACGATAGTTCATAATAAAATTGTTAGAGGGCGCAATTTTTAGATTTTATTCAGAAAAATTAAATCATACGGTATAATTATGACATCATAATCGGAAAGTAGATTAAATTTGCAAGAAAAAACCAGAAAACCGCAACTCGATATCTTTGCTCGTTGCACAGTTATTGCCAAAAAAAAATAATTTTTTACACTGCAATACCAGTTTTTTGATTTTATCCAAAAAAATTAAACCATACGGTATAATTATGACATCATAAGCGGAAAGTAGAATAAATTTGTAACAAAAAACGTAAGTAACGCAATTTGATATCTTTATTCGTTCCAGAGTTATGGCGAAAAGAAGACTTTATAACCTTTTAATTTAATAGAACGGTAAAAAATCATGAACAACTGTTAAAAAACAAGTGAAAATCTATAAATGTTCAAATTGAGGGCCGTTTTGTAAAGACAACTTACACTTTTTTTTACTATTTTTTGACGTTTTTGAAGTTTCTCTTTATTGTTTATAGACGGTTGCTATTCGCAGCGGAACTAAAAGTACATTTTCCCTATACCTCTCTGAAAACATACTTTTCTTGTTGGTTTGTTGTGGTGAAAAAAAACTTTTCCGTGCGGGCTTTGCCGTGCTCTAAACTTGTTATTATGACAATTTTGATATTTATATTGTAATGTATAAAATCGCTCAACCTAAATATATACTTTATTTTAATTAGATTTTATCTTTTTTTTATTAAAAAAAAATACACATTGCTTTAATGACATTTATTTTTTATTAACTGACAATCTAACGTTTTCATAGTTACCTCCCATAATTTATTATTATTAAAATATGGAAGGAACAAAAAAACATGTTGTTCCTGAGAATCACCACTTTGGTTTCCGGAATTAAACGTCAAAACGTACGTCAATTTTCTTTAGAGTTTTTTTCGTGTGTGTTTTTTTAGGGGTTTTTGGTGCAAATATAAAATATGGAAGGTGATCAGTACCTTACAGTACTCCATGGTCAACAAGAAAAACATGTTGTTCCTCAAAACACAACCACATTACACACTTAATTAATATTATTACATGTGAATACTAGGGTGGGTAAGGGTTGGCATGTTTAGGTTTTAGTGGTTTTCCTAAACTTTGAAGTAAATGCTTTGCCAAGAGGAACCAATTGCACACGGTTTCGTCACCACACTGTACAGGTTTATACTGATCTTCTGGGGCACCATACATAACACTTACATCACAATACAATATTTAAAATGTACCATACGATTAAATAAATAAATAAATAAATAAATAAATAATGTATGCATTCAATAACCTTCCCCAAATTTATATCATTACATACTCCTTTCAAATTACGTAAAATTGAATTAATTTTTTTTACATTTTTAAGTAATTTTACAATTACCTTTTCTATTCTATCTAAACCTTATCCCATCCCCATTATTAATTATAATCATTCACACTCATTCACTTAATGATCCTCAGCCACCATCCTAATCTTAATTACTTTCTAAGGCTTCTTCATTTATACTTCATATTTATTCTCAATTCTTTTCCATTTTTATTTTACTTCTTTTCTTATTTCTTATCATACCTTTTTTCTTTAAATATCATTTCTTAAAACTTTATAATATCTTCCATTGCATTAATCTTAAACTTTTCTTTCATTTAACTTGTCTTCACTATTTCATTTTTTTATTATTTTTAATTTTTTAACTCTTTCATCTCTTCTTCCTTTTCTATTCTTTACATTAACTTGTTTCATTCATACTTCCTTAATTGCTATTTCTTAAACGTTAACTTGTTTTTTTTTAAACTAATCGTTGTCAATGCTCATACGCGATCTGGCATCATATTTTCTTTTAATTTCCATTCATCTTTAACTTGATATTTATGCTTCATATTCACACTCGTTTACTTGTAATCCTTCTCTTCATTAATTTTATTTTCTTAAACACTCGTCCTATTTCGATGTCTATGTGATCTTCTCCTTCCTACTTGGCTTTTGCCTTTTCATTTCTTCATAATTTTCTACCATTATTTCTTGTACACTTTGTTTATGTCCCTTTTCAACTTAATGTTTAACTCTGTTTTCTTTTTTTCTAATATTCTTCTCCTTTTCTAGTTCCTTATCTTTATTTTTCAAATTTAACACGATGTCTTGATCTCTTGGTTTTTCAACGCTCTTTCTTCTGCAATTTTTCTTATAATTTCATCTTTCATTTTTCGGTTAGTCTCTTCATATGTTTTACCCATTCTCTCTTCTAAACCACTTACTTTCTCTACTAAATTTTTCAAATAATTGTTCTTGTGAATTTGGTCCACCTATGGCCTGATCATGTCTTCCTGCCTCCTGTTCTTCAACTTCGGATAAAATACACATTAAAATAATGACATTTATTTTATATTAACTGACAATCTAACGTTTTCATAGTTACCCTCCATAATTGATGCATTCAATAACCTTCCCCAAATTTATATCATTAGAATATATCTTACTAATTTGAAGGGCATGTGAGCAATATTTTGTATTTTCTGTCCTGATTATTTGTTTTTCCATTATATTGTTTGCTATTTATTTTTTTTCCGTCAAGGTCGTGACTTACGCTTGGACCGGTCTATTATATGTCATCATGCAATGGCTGTTTTGTTATATTTTATGTTCTTATTTACTTTCTATAATGTTACCACACTTAATCAATATTATTCGACATTACTACTAACGTGTTTAGATTTTAGTCGTTTTCTTAAACCTTGAAGCAAATGCTTTGCTAAGACAAACCAATCAACAATTGTACACGGTTTTGTCACCGCACTATACAGGTTTTTAGTGATCTTCTGGGGTACCATACATAACACTTACATCACATAATGTACCATACGAATAAATAAATAAATATCATTTCCTAAGCAACGACTTGCAATGCATGCTTTTGATTAGCGATTTAACTTTTAATTTTTTTGGGTATTTCAATTTGGGGTATACCTGAAAGAATCGTTCATAACTCGACAGAATAGCTATTTATGTTACATGTGACGAAACGCATGATATGTTTTGTAACAAATGTGATAATTCCGGGAAAGTTTTTTATTTAATTTTCAAAAAAAAAATTAAGAAAAGGAAAATACACCTAATTCTAATTCAAGTTATAATCGATTGTTACTGATGTTACCATAGTTACCATTGTCAAAAACCAATGTTAAAACAATTTGACAGTGGCTAAAAATTTTACTTTTCGTAACTAGTCGCGAAAAGTGGACCATTTTGACACTTTAGATTATGAAAAATGTCACTGTATATGTTAAAATTAGAAAACCCTTTTCTTTCGTGCTTGATTTCTAGCCTCGTAATACAATATACTTGACTCTCGACCAAATTTAAGAAAAAAACAAAGACAAGGTAATTAATACAGCCATTTCTAGAAATACTAACAAAAGGTCGGAAAGACGATTGTACTCATCGAAGTACATCGTATTTTGTAAAATAATCAATATACTTTTATCAAAAAAGAAAGAGTACAACTTTAGTAAATTTTAGACAAAAAAATGTTTGGTCTCCGATTTGAATGAAAATTGTATATATTCTTATATTAATGTGTATAATACACAATTTTTTTCTTCAAACTGTTATCTACTATTTTTATCTGCTTTGAGATAACAACAATTTTTCTCTTTAAGATTTTTAACAATGTTTATTTCTCTCGCGTTAAATTTAAATTTTGGTAACTGCTGAATATTATCTGAAATTTGAATTTTACAGACTTGAAATATAACCTCAAATTTAACAAAGCGCCCATAGATAAGATTATTGTAGGAATTGAAAGTTCGATCAAACTTTTAGACGATAATTCTAAAAAATTCATTAGGAATGCCTGTGAAATTCAAATTTCAGACAATATTCAGCAGTTACCAAAGTTTAAATTTAACGCGAGAGAAATAAACATTGTTAAAAATCTTAAAGAGAAAAAATGTTGTTATCTCAAAGCAGATAAAGGCAATAAAGTAGTTATTTTGGACAAAGAGGATTATTTTGAGTCAGTTCAGGTGATGCTTAATGAAGGCCCCTATTCATTAATATCTAAAAATCCTCTTCCCAAAATGATTGCTGATACCCGTAGAGTCTTATTAGAATGTGAAAATATTATACCAAAACAACTTAGGTTTAGACTAACGGTATCTAACCCGGTTCTTCCTAGAATGTATTGTTTACCTAAGATACATAAACCCGGAAAAGCAATGCGGCCCATTGTTTCAGATATTAATGCTCCTACTTATCGGATATCTAAATAGTTGTCAAATAAATTCAACAGTTTTCAATATCAACAATCACATTTCAGTGTTCAAAATTCAAATGATTTTATTGAAAAAATTTAAAACATTGAGCTGACTAAGATAGAAGTTTTAGTTTCATTCTACGTCTGTTCATTGTTTCCAAGCGTTCCGATAGATATCACTTTAGATTATTTGAAAGATATGTTACACCAAAACCATTTAGACAATTCAGAAGTAGATAATTTTATTAAATTAGCAAGATTATGTATGAGTCAAACCTACTTTCAAATTAACAATAATATTTATCAACAAAATTATGGTACAACAATGGGTAACAGCTTATCTCCGTTTATGGCTAACCTGTTCATGGGTAAATTTGAAACTGATTTAAAAAATAATTTAGGATATTTTCCTAGAATTTGGTGTAGATATGTAGATGACGTTTTTGCAGTCATTGACACTAAAGTTTACAGCCCTCAGCAATTTGTAGAAATTTTAAATTCAAAATTTGAGACGATCAAGTTTACCTATGAAACAGAAACAAACCTTAAGTTACCCTTCTTAGACACTTTAGTGACAAGAAATGGCAACAAACTAGATATAGATATTTATCGTAAAGACACTAACACTATGAGGTTTATAACAAATGATTCCAACCATAGTATGCAACATAAACTTGCATCTTTCAACTTTTGATTCACCGATTATTACATTTCCCATTGTCAAAACAAAACTTTGATAAAGAACTGCGAAATATTAAGCAGATTGCATCATACAATGGTTTTCAAGAATCAATTGTCACAAACATAATTAGAAAACATAAACATAAGTTAAACATTAGAAACATTACAACGTTAGGAACTAGTAATAGCAAAATAGATAAGAAATATGTCAAATTACCAAATTATCCCACATACACAAAGGTCTTCAAAAAATATTTTCAAAATTTAATTATCAAACAGTGACTTCTAGTAATAACAACTTGCAAAATCTTTTAGGCAATCCGAAAGACCCAATAGAAATGTGTGATAAATCGGGAATATATAAAATTAATTGTAAAGACTGTAACCAAGTATATATAGGGCAAACCAAGAGACCTATTAAAACTCGTTTTAAAGAGCACGTAGCTCATGTCAAATATCATCGCACAGATAGGTCCAGTGTTGCCATGCATATGCTTGAAAATGGCCATAGAGTAGGCGACATTGAATTAATTAAGAGGGTAGATAATAAAAACGAACTTGATTCTTATGAAAGTTTAGAAATTTTTAAAACAGAAATTTGCTTATGAATTATGATGATAACGGCCCATTAGGATTTTCGGAATTATTTAAGCTTATCTAAGAATCAATTAAGTTAACGATGCGTGATAAGCAGATAGTATATATAAGCTTCCCGTTGTTTTTATTTTTAGTATCGGTATCGCTGATGATAACAGCTTAGCTGTTGAAACACGTGTCCGAGTCAAGTTTTTGGTGCAGTTTTTGGTGTTTTTCTGTAGGTTAATGTCTATTGAAATTACAGATGAAGAAGTTAATACCCATTAATACGTCCAATATAAGAAAACAAACAAAATTCCATTAATGTTTATTGTTATCAACTACATGACTCGCAATATTCGTATTAAAACAAACAAACATACGTAAATGGAAACTCGTATAATTAAAGGTAATAGTAACGAAATAATGCCATAAATAATACACGTAAATATGTCCATACATACAGATTTAATAGTAGAACATAAAGTTGCTTTTCTAAGATAAGAAATGCCAACAGTTAACTATTTATTATATATGTATTTATTTGTACGTGTTCTTTATACATGAGATGTCACAAGACATGGATTTCACTTATGTTGCTTTTCTAGTTATTGGTGCTACTTTTAAAAGAGGAAAAAAAGTACGGTTTGCTGATGATGATAGCGTAGCTATTAAAACACGTATCCGAGTAAAGTTTTTGGTGTTTTCCCGTTTGTTAAATATACACTGCAGTTTAATGTTCCATTCCTTTGAAGAAAAAAAATGCATTAATATCAGTATATACGAATGATCGATTGGTAATATGGTCTTATACACTTATCGAAATACACCAAATTTTGTAAAAAATAGCCCAAAACTTTTAGTCACGTATTATCAAAAATAAGAAAAAAAAGTTGGGTCGGGATATGGAACAAATCACCACCTTCAGGTTATAAAATCAGCAGTAGAGGAATGTGTGGAGTATTACAAGCCTCTAGTACTAACATTTGTAGTTGATGAGAAGGCTTTTGACTCCATAAATCATCAAGAAATGTTTAAAGGTTTAGCCGATTGCCGTATAGACTACCACTACATTTCCATACTACGACATATGTACAATCAAGCGACAGCAGAAGTAAGAATACATAAAGAAAGTTCAAAATAGAAAAAGATGTTTGACAAGGAGATACAATTCCTCCCAAATATTTTACGACCCTATTAGAGCACATGTTTAAAATGATCGATATAGAAAATAATAGTATAATAGTTAAACCACCTGCTCCTCGCCGACGATATAGTATTGATCAATAAGATGAAACAAATGAAAATCCCTCAAGATTGTCCCAGCCTCTCAACAGGTTGGTCTAAAAATCAACATCGCAAAAACTCAGTTTATCACAAATTTGGTCCCTAGCTGTAACCTAAAAGTCGAAGGAAAAGAAATCCAATATGTAACGTCATTCAAATTGGTAGGGATAACCAGACGTGTGAATTTAATAGAAAAATAGGACTAAATTGAGTCGCCTTTGGAAATTTAAAATATATATTAGAACAGACATCCCGATACGCGGAAAGTATTTGACCAATGCATCCTTCCCATAATGACATATAGCGAGGAAACATTAACATTAACAGGCAAAATTGTAAAAAAAATAAGAGTAACGCCACGAGGCATGGAAAGGTCTATGTTGGGAGTCACGTTGCAAAATCGGATCCTCAATGAGAGGTACGTGAAAAAACAAAAGTTATAGATGCAGTCGAAAGAATAACGTATTTGAAATAGAATTGAGCAAGTCATATCACAAAAATGTCAGATAACAGGTAGACCAAGAGAATACTAGAATAGCGTCTTAGAGACTATGCGTCCAGAAACGTAGGTAGACTATTGACACGATGGACAGCTGACATAAAAAGGAGAACCACAAATAGGATTCAAGAAGCTCAACATCGAACAAAGTGGAAAAGGTTAAGAGAGGCCAATTTTCAGCAGTAGACGAAACAGGCTGTTGCATAGATAAATAGATTGTAGTATAAATAAAGGGTCAGTAATGGCTTGAGCGGCAGTTTAAAATAATATTAGAAAACATTAGTATAGTTGGGTGATTTACGAGAATGTATTGATATCTAATTAGCCTAGACCAGTTCCTTGCATAAACAAAATATTGCGTTACCATAGCAACGAACAATAACTTATTAGAAGTGTCAGTGTAAAGTTTGACGTCAAAAAGTAAACCAGAGTCACGCAATAAATTAAATGAAAAAGATGTCCACCGAAATTGTGAAAATCGAAAAATTGGAGTATCGAGCCATCATCAAGTACCTGTATTTAAAAGGGTTAAGAGGTAAGCAGATTTACGAAGATATGCTTAATACCCTTGGTGATCAATGTCCTTCGTATGCGACCGTCAAAAATTGGAATGCAAGCTTCAAAAGAGGTAAATTTTCCATTGAAGATGATGACCGATCGGGAAAGCCAGTTTCTGTGTCAGTCCCCAAAAATATCGATAAAGTTCATGACATGATTTTATCAGACCGTCGAATTGGGCTAAAACGGATATCTGAAGCACTGAATATTTCATACGAACACGTTCATCATATGGTTCACGTCAATTTGGACATGAGAAAAATTGCTGCAAAATGGATCCCCAAATGTTTGAATGTTGACCAAAAGCGTGCAAGGGTAAAAGCATCGCGTTCGATCTGTGCTCGATTTGAAAACGATGTAGACTTCTTAAACCGAATTGTTACTATGGATGAGACTTGGGTACATTTCTACGATCCAGAAACAAAGCAACAATCGATGGAATGGCGACACTCTGGTTCTCCAAGACCTAAGATGTTTCGTGTCCAAAAATCTGCTGGAAAAGTTCTTGCTTCAGTTTTTTGGGATTGCCATGGAGTAATCATGATTGATTTTTGGATAAGGGTAGAACAATAACTGGAGATTACTATTCGACATTACTGACCACTCTACGGGAAAATATTAAAGAGAAAAAGACGCGGAAAGCTATCCAAAGGTGTTTTGTTTTTGCAGGACAACGCCCCTGCACACAAATCTCATGTTGCCATGCAAAAAATTCGTGATTTAGGGTTTGAATTACTAGAACACCCCTTTATTCACCCGATTTGGCTCCGTCCGACTATCATCTCTTTCCTCAACTGAAAACAATTTTAAAAGGTCGTAAATTTTTTTCCAACAAGGAGGTAATAGAAGCTGTGGAGGTCTGGTTTGCAGAGCAAGAAGAAACATTTTTTTGAAAGGTCTAGAGACGTTGCAGGTTCGCTGTAATAAATGTATCCAATTAAGAGGAGAATATGTTGAGTAATAAAATATTTTGACATTGAAATTTTGTTTGGTTCTATAGTAGGCTAAGAATTTTTCAATATATCCTCGTATGTGTGAAAAGCCAGTTCAGGCATATGCCCACCTAGTGATGCTTCATTTTTCCCTAAAATTGCGTAGGACAGATGCCTTCACGGTCTGCATAAGTTTATTAATCTTCTGGAAAATGTTGTTTTTGAGAACCTGGCTAAAGCGGCGTCAGATCACCAGAACGGGGCGTCAATTGACTGGGCCTCTTCTAGAGATGATGCGCTTTGTAAACTTTGACTTAGTCAATTCCATGGTGATTGTGCCTTGCGCAACGTAAAACCATTCTGTTTCCTGCTGGATGTAAAGTTCGTCGCTAAACGCTCGTCTTTCGTATATAGCTGTTTCAACAAAACTCCCAAACATTGGATACAAGATGACGTAGTAACTATCAAATTAGAGGGCGTTTGTAAACAGTAGTACCAATTTCAAACTGTCATTTAGACAGTGAGTCACTTTAGTTTTGGTCATATGCCTTCTCATGCGGCACCGCGACACCGTTTAAAGAATTTTATATCAGTTAGACCTTACTGTGGCAAATGCTATGCAAGGATATGCATCTTTATAAAGTCAAGTTAACTCAAAAATTCAACAGCACACAAAAGACTACGCCATAAAGTCGACTTCTTCTTACAGTTAGTATTACGTATGTGCTTCCTTTACTTAATGCGTTTTATATTAAACAACAATATCTTCCATGTGACTGAATTAACTAGTTTTAAACAATTCGAAAAGTAAAGTCATTGCACGTACATTATTGATTTCAATTAAAATTTAATCTTTAACTATTTTATGTATTCTACTGTAAATTTGAATTTTTAGATTTTGTTGCTACATATTCAATGGATCGTATTGTAGTTTTAAATTTTCATCTTTTAAAATTGAGACTTTGGATTTATTCTGATTGATCTCAGGGCTTGGCCGTTCACAAATAAAATGATTGGTTTTATTTAATAACAAATTGTAATATGATCAAAATGCATAACATACATTTTATTAATACAAAAATTATTTTATGTTGCGTGCGTTTTTAAAAAAAATATCTAATAAAATTTTTTTTTTTACACTTGATGATGTCATTCCTTCTTATGACGTCACGTCCACAATCTTGACTGTGGTAAATTTTTATTATGTTTCCTGGAAACATTTTCTTTTGTTTAAATGTTACACTTCTTGAATTTAATGTTATTGGTCACTTTAGATTATATTATTTACACAACAACAATACAGTTTGTTTTTCTTTAATGTGAGCGGCTAACTACATAGTGTTAGCTCGAAAAGACATCAAAATGGTAAAAAATTAATAACAGGTTGTCACTAGGTGCATTAAAATTAGTTTAACATTTTTTAAACAATTTTTATTCTAATTCAATGAACTGTCAGCAACAGATTGAGACTGGAAGCAAGGCGAATACGGAATAATGGTTGTGTTTACGGAGACAGAACTGACCCCTGAAGAGTTACTGAAAACCATTTCTTGTAGTTGCAAAATTGAATGCACCAGTAAAAAGTGTAAATGCAGAAAACATGGCCTAAAATGTACCAATCTCTGTTACAATTGTCATGGCAATGAATTCTGCCCAATGCTGAAAAAAAAAACGTTTGGAGAATTGTCGAAGGTGTGTCAGAAGATCCACCACCAACAACGAGGGACGACGTGAATAATTTATCTTCAACATGACAAAGTACCTAACTGATTTGGAAAGTCATGTTGAATCCATACGAATTCTTTGAAGTGGCGGAAAACTATAAACAATATTTAATAATTCAAATATTTTTATATATTAACTGTGGCATAATTGCATTTTTTCATTAATGTCACTTGATTATAATAAATTAATTTTAATAGTCATTAATTCCGTCCGTTTTTTGCAACAACCTATTTCTCAATAATTATCAATAATGTTATTCTCCGCAAGGAGTCTGACTATCCGTCAGACTTTGGGGAGTTGCGCCCCCACGGACCTTAGCATTTTCCTACCTATCCTATCCTTAATTCTTTTTCATGTCCATTAACTTGTACATGTTTATTTTGAATTGGTTACTCAGCGCAACCATGAAACAAGTAGTGGTTGGGCAGGGCTCCGCTGATGTTGTCCGTTTTTTTCTTACACCCTGTAAAACTGGGAGACGCTTTAAAATGCAAACATTTAATGAACAATTTAAATTCATACCATAGTGGTGGGAAGCCTGGGTGGGACCCTCGTCGGAGCCGTCCAGATGTTCGGTTTAATGAAGAAGTGGAAAGTGGCTCCATTCCTTATCTAGATGCCACCAGACCAAATGCTAGTGAGGAGAAATTTCCTCCACTAAAAAGAATATTGGTTACAGTGAGAAGGAGGACTCTGCGTACCGGTTCCTAGTCCTTAAAAGGAAGAAAAGTAATTTTAAAAATGTAAGTCTTTTCCTTATAAGTACCATGCTGTATGGGCTAATAGGAAAGGTGAAAGGAGAGTTGCTGATAGAAACATTTTCCAATAAGCAATCTACACTACTTATTAAATGTCAGCGTTTTGGTGGTTTTGAGATTGAAGTTGTATCACACGGCGCTCTTAATGTATCGAAGGAAGTTGTATACTGCAGGAATTTATTGAACTGCTCCATCGAGGAGACAACTTAAAAAGTCAATGTGTAGTGGAAGTCAGATGGATTAGAAAAAAACATGACGGAGAATTTATAGATACTCCAAATACTTACCTTTAATGTTACAAAGCTCCCCAAGACGATCCAAGCTGCGTTCTATCTACTATAGATACGCCCATACATTTCAAACCCTTTGAGATGATTTAATTGCCAAAGTTTGTGAAAAACCTATTTTATGCCCCAATTGTCAATAGCCGCATAAAGTTAGCGCCAACCCACGTACCCATCCAAGTACTTTAAACCGTTAACCCTCAAATTAGAAGCATGGAAATAAAAGACTTAGCAAGGGAACTGTTACCTAGCTTGGTAGATACGCTGAAATCTGTGTTTGTCCTGAGGAAGGATAGCACAGAACTTGCTGTCAGTAATCCTAAGCTGACCCTTGACATTCATCGAGAAAATAAAAAAATGAAAAGATCAAAAGAGAACACCATCTGCTTGACCAAAAGGCAAACCAAGGAAAACCAGTAATGAATCTCAAGATAATGTGAGATCTTGGTCTACATCTAAAGAATCCATACATCAAGGAGGATAATATAAAAGTTTTCTTTTTTGGTGATATATGTGTTTATACAATTGTGCAGGTCCTAGATAGTTTGTTACTATTTATACGTGTCCCTTACTATATGAGATGTCGTTAGGCACACATTTCGCTTATGTCCTTATATACATTGACAATTGTTATTTATTTAAATCTTTTTATTATATGTGAAGCTATATATTTTAATTCCCTACCTTACAGAATATTTACACTTTAATGACTCAAGTATATAACAAAAACCAAATTATTCACTAGAACTGTAATGGAATTGTAACAGGTCACTGTGACTTTAAGCGCTTAATAATGTGTATTTGTCTACAAGAAACTCATCTCTACGCAGGTCAACCGTATGCACTAAAAGGCTATACTATCTTTAGAAAAGATTTCCCATAGAAGAGTTGCTATAATCATAAAGCAGAATCTAGCTGCTAGTCAAATTAACCTAGTCACAAACCTACAAGCCATTGCAATTCACATTGAAGTCCGAATCAAAATGACAATCTACTGTATTTATTTGCCTAACCACAATTTGTTCAAGAAAGGTATCGAGCAATTAATCAATCAGCTACCCTACCCAATTGTACTCTTGGGTGACTTTAACAGTTACCATCCACTTTGGGGATCAACAGAGACTGACCTAAAAGGGATAAAAATTGTTAGTATCCTTGAAAGCGATAATTTCCTGCTACTTAACGGTGGCTCTCCAACTTATCATATAGCTCGCACTGGAGGTTTGTCGGCTATCAACTTTTAAGTATTATACTACCACTTCTCTAGTATTTAAATGGAAGGTAGCAAATGAATTATACAGCAGTGACCATTTTTCCATAATTCTTGAAATTAATAAAATATCTCAACCACATGTTATACCCTCTAAATAATGGGTGATTCAACAAGACGTTGCATTTTGAATATTCAAAAATGTTCTTTTATTGAGAATTTCGACAATCGTTTATATCAGTGTGTAGTAGAAATATAGCAGTTAAACATGAAAAATAATGTCGGTTAAATGGCCGCCCCGGCTGCTTTGGCAACACCGCAATTGTTTGATAAAATTTTGCATCACGTTTCCGCAAAATACCGGCCCAATTTTGCTAATAGCGCCACGAATATTCTCTTCCAAGACTTCCAGCGATTGAGGATTGTCAGCATACACTTTTGCCTTAAAAAATCCCCACAGGAAAAAATCGCACGGCGTCAAATCGCACAATCTTGGCGGCCAATTCACCGCCGTCTTTCTCCCAATTAAACGGTTTGGAAATTGTCGCTCCAGCATTTGGATAGTAACGCGGGCCGTATGGTTCGTAGCCCCATCCTGTTGAAACCAGATGTCATCGTCGACCATTTCAGCAATTCTTGGAAAGAAATAATCTTTCAACATCGTTCGGTATCGCTCGCCATTGACTGTAACGGAATTGTCTTCCTCATCTCTGAAGATGTACGGCCCTATCACACCTTTGCTCCATAGTCCACACCAAACTGTGAGTGTTTTGGGATGCATTGGTCTCTGTTGAATTGCTCTTGGGTTCTCCGTACCCCAAATACGGCAATTCTGTTTATTAACATAGCCGCCAATCTCAAAATGCGCTTCATCTGAAAAGATGATTTTCGATGGAAAATCGGCATCTACAGCAATCTTGTTTAGAACTCAATTGACAAACTCGCGACGTTGACCGTGATCAGCTGGTTTTATTTCCTGCACTAATTGAAGTTTGTATGAATGACAATGAACGTCTTTTGTCAAAATACACTGTACAGTCGAACAGGATAAATTTAAGTGATCAGCGTCGGATTGAAATGTTGTTATCAGCCTCCAAACTTTCACTCACTGAAACAATATTGTCGTTTGACCGGCCCGGCCTTACACGCGTTGATGATTTATGATCACACACTGAACCAAATCGCTTGAATTTGTTGATTACATTTTGCACAGCAGTGCGCGAAGGCGCGTTATTTTTACCACACAACGTGCGAATTTTTCGCATTGTTGTCCAAATAATTTTACCATTTTCGAAGTACGTTTTCACGAAAAGGACGCGTTGTTCGACCGAATACCTCTGCATTCTTGAACGGCTGTGTGTTTACTAAACAAATGTGAAATATATACAATAAATTGATGGAAATGGCGCGATTGTAAGAATGCAACGTCTTGTTGAATCACCCTTTAGTTATACGACCGTGCAAACTAACAAATTTACAATAGCAAACTTCAAGAGCTCTGTCCTGTACTAAATCAAGAAATCTCTTTGATAGATCTAACATTATGGATCTACCAACCTGCGAAAGAAGCCATCTCAAAATCAAAAGAACATGTTTTGAAAAAATCTGTACCGTGGTGGAACCAGGAAGTTCAGTAAGCAATAAAAATAAAAAAACACTTTTTAACCGATACAGAAAAGTACATTAGAAAATATGATTGCATTTAAAAGGGCTCGAGTAATAATCCAAAGTAAACGCGACTCTTGGGAAACATATATCTCTTCTATTGGACTTAACACCAAAATTAAGAAAGTTTAGAAAAAGTCAAAACAATTACAAATAACAAAAAACGAGAATGCATTAATTACATCAGTCTGGCGGATAACAACATTATTGATGATACATCTCAGATTCTTGAAGCATTTGTCAGTCATTTTTCTTGGGTAAGCAGCACAAATAATTATACAGTTGATTTCAACAAAAAACTTAAAAAGGAAGAATAAGTGAGCTTTGAGACGGAAACTTTTTGAATATAATTCACCCTTTTCTATGGACGAGTTGATGGCAGCCCTGCAAAGAACTAATTCATCAGCACCAGGTAACGACGAAATCAATTATAAAATGATTGCTGAAACACCTCACTCCTTTAAACAGTATCTATTAAAAATCTATAACTACTGGATACGAGAAATACACCCAGAAGAATACAAAGAAGCCATCATTATTCCGATCCTAAAAAAAGGAAAAAATCCTCTTGATCCAGTCAGTTACCGTTCTGTCAGTCTTACATGTTGTATTGACAAAATGTATGAATAAATGATCAACAATAGACTAGTTTATCTCATTGAACCACAGTTTATTTCTACAGGCTGGCTTTAGAAAATATAATTCCACAACAGACCAGTTAGTATACTTAGAAAACTTAATATAAAATGGCTTTAAAGATCGCAAACACGTTGTTGCGGTATTTTTTGACAATGAGAAGACCTTTGACATGAAATGACGAGGAGGTATCTTAAAAAGTCTGAAAATATGGGACATTAAAGGTAATTTACCTAAAGTCGTTTCCTCGTTCTAAAGCAACCGTACTTTTTGCATGAAAATTGGCAATAATTTATCGAGGTCTTGTGAGCTTAAAAATGGGATTCCCCAAGGTTCAACTTTGAGTTGCATTCTTTTAACATTGCCATTAATCATATTGTGGAAAACATTGACCAAGATATTAAATTCTGTTTATATGTTGATGACTTATGCATATTCAGTCAGTGTAGGTACATTACGAGCAAGCTACCAAACAACATACATCAAATTGTAAATAAGTGCCAGAATGGTTTGAAAGTTATTTGATAAACAGAAAACAACGAGTAAAATATAACACAATGGCGTCATATGAAATCGTAATAGAAAATGGAAGCCTCAAAGGAAGCATCTTAGGACCTTTACTATTTATCATCTACCTGAATGACGTACAGTATGCTTTCAAATATATTAAATTTCATTTATTTGCTGACGATATGGTGTTATACATTAGTGGTAAGGATATTGATAAAATGGTTCAACGAATTAATAAAGACCTAAGTAACTTATCTATCTGGTTGGCAGTAAACAAATTAAAACTAAATGTAAACAAAACCAAGGCCTTAGTAATCGGGAAAAAAGGGATCATAAATGATATGAATGTTAAACAAATAAAAATTAAAATTGCAGATGAATCTGTAGAAATAGTAAATAAGATTAAATATTTAGGGATAATAGTCGATAATGAGCTTAAATTTGTTGATCATGTGGGCTATGTATGTAAAAATTTCTAAGAAACTGGGAATTATTTACAGATGTAGTAGCTACTTAAGTATCAAAACTAGAATTTTAATTTATAATGCAATTGTATTACCTCATTTTAACTTTGGTGCTACCATACTGTATCTAGCAGGGTCAAAAAAATATGACAGGTTACAAATATTACAGAATAGGGCCATGCGAATCATTCTAAATAAGGGTAGAAGAATACAAATCGAAGTTATGCTTGCTACGTTAGATTGGGTTAATATTAGAAGCCATTGTGAAATGCAAGCTCTAATTTTCATACACAAAATAAAGTGCGGAGTTTTCCCAAATTATTTTGATAACATATTGAAGAAAGGGTCTGAAATTCATTCATATAGTACAAAGGGCGCTAACAATTTTGCAGTGGCTTTTAAATACTCAACAAGTGGTCAAAATTCATTGTTTTATAAAGCGTTAGTTAAGTATAACGAGCTGCCAAACAAAATTAAAAATTGTAATATAACAACTTTTAAATTAGAATTTAAAAAACTGTATGCTTGAAATGTATTGTTTCTGTGAGTATAAAATGTATCTTGTGTTGTAAATTATTGTATATTATTGTATATTACATTAATTTTTTATTCTTATTTTATAATATGTGATACTTCTAATATCTTAGTTTGTTTGTATAGTTTTAAAAACTAAATAAAGTTATCTATTATTATTATTATTACTCCAACAAATACACCGCTCGACATAAACAAACCTACAATAAGTAAAACAAATACAATATACAGGTGTTTCACAGTCAAAACAATAGGATTATCAAACTTATCATCAACAGTCATATTGAGCAGTTTTAATAACAAAATCCGTCGAGTATTTGAGTAATGCGTGTAAATACCGGATTATTTCAAAAGTAAAAACATTTTGTCAAACGTTTCCATAAAATAATGCTCATCATTACCTAAAAATGCTGTAGCAAACGGTTTGATTATTGAATTATCAAAAATCTCTTTTACTGGTGAAATTCGTTTGCGAAGGTATAAGTAAATTGTTTCTGGAATCGCCACCGCGCAGTTCCGAAATGTCGACACATGAATCAACAAAAGTTCCAGATCATCAGTATAACTTATATTTTTTAGTTGTTTTTTTATTTTAACAAACACACCGTGTTTATACTTAGAATCATTTTTAAAATTAAGTACCTGAAAATTAAAACTGTATATGGTCAAATTTCTGTTCGATAACTCCTCTAAATTACTAATGCTTTCTTCATTAGGTGGATCGGTAAAAATTCGAATGAGATTGCAAGTATAAGAAGTTTGAAAATTAATAATGTATAATAAATACATAATAAGTAAGCATCGAGCTGGTGTTTGTAGTGGTAATTTATTTAGGCAACTTGTAAAAGTTAGTTCCCAAATTTTAGCCACAATACTAATGAAACCGTCGCAGTTGGCGTTTGTCTGATAATGTTTTGTAAGGAAATACCAAACGAAGGAGGTGATGAACATGCTAAACAAAACGCAACACCATACTTCAATTCTAAAAGCAGATAGTAATGCTTTCAATGGAGACATTTTTAGTGAACGTGGTATACTAGTTTTTTGACAAGAATTTATTACATAATTATAATTAAGATACCAAGTTATAGTTTAAAATTAAATGAAAACTTTTTTTTTAAATAAAGGTATTACTATATAAATAAATATAAGAAATCAATAATGGGTGTGACCTCCATTATTATTGATACATTCTTGGAGGCGTCTGCTCATTGACGCTATCAAGGTATCAATATAATTAATATTAATCGTTTCCCATGCGGTATCAATGGCTGCAATTAGTGCATTACGGTTTACTGGTATAAAATTTGGCCCTTGTTGTCTTCGGATAACAGCAAGTATTCGAGCCCAAACATTTTCGATAATGTTAAAATCTGGGCTTTTGCTGGCCAGGGTAACAGCTCCAAGTTATTTTCTCGTATCCAATTGCGCACAACCCGCGAAGTATGAATAGAGGCGTTGTCCTTTAACAACAAAATACATTATGAAAATGTCAATTCAACAGATCCCAAACTATTTTTTGGAGAAAGTATAATGAAATAAAAATACTTACTTGTTGGAAAATATAATCTTCGTCTGGATAAAACACTTCGACTGAAGGTTTCATAATAGTTTCCAAAATATCTAAATACGCAGCAGAATCAAGACGTCCATCGATAGCCCAAAAACTCCTGGACCCCGCGCGCTAACCCAACCCCACACATTCACAGAAAAATAACCACTTCGTTTTTTAGGACATATGTGATTATTTTCGTAACGAGTTCCTTCCATTCTAAAAACTTTTAGTGGTCCATCGTTGCGGCTATTGAACGTTTTTTCGTCGCTAAAAATCACTCGATTCCAAAATTCCAAAGGTTCGTTCACATATCGCCTTGCAAATTCCAGACGACGTCTCATATTTTCGTCACTGAGAACTTCTTTCGCAGCAGCATTATACTTCTTTATTCCCATCTCCTTTAATCTTTTTGTGCAGTTATACGGCATCCGGGAAAATGTGTATCTGCTATAGCCCTGGAGTATGTAGCAAATGGTTGTTCTGTTACGTAATGAAACAACTCGAGATCTTGAGCACGTGTAGATACTTTAGGTCTACCACTTCCGATGGCTCTTTCCAAAGTGTGTTCAAGATTCCATTTTACTCGGTAATGCCCTACGGTGCTTTTTGGTATATCTAACATACGTGAAATTTCACGCACGCTACGGCCCGCCGCTAATTCCGAAACAATCCGCGCTTTCAAATCAGCACCGAGATGAGGTGGCATTTTCACAACACTTGAAATTTTAAACTAAAATGGAATTTACATTTCTTACTTTATTTATTGGTTCACACTACCCCTTCTCAAACAGTAGGTAATTGTTTATTTATTACATACTTCTAATGACCAATGTAACAACCCTTAGAGCAATATGACTCAAAGGAAGTAAATTAAACAAGCAAGGATATTCTATTGTTATTGAAACTTATTCATAAAGTAAAAGCCATTTCCTTATAATGCTAATGGACAGGATTTTCTTTTAAGTATTAAGATTACAATAGAGGACTTATAAACTTTCGAAAATATCTAATTATAAATATTTACACTGCAATTGCGCTTTTTCCTTAATAATTTCTTAGCAATAACATACACGTTCTTGGTTTTAAGTTGTCATAAATTTGATATGATATAAATTTGTGTTTCTAATATTACATCACAAACTAATCTTTATTCGCCAAAAAATTGTTGCTTAAGTTGTAAAGCTTCGTACACACCTGAACAACAAACCGAGCAACAAACATAACAACGAACCGAAAGTCAAACAGAACGACAAACGATCTTTTATGATTTCCACAATCCGAACAACAAACGGAACGTTTGTGCTGTTCCCATAATTATTTTCAGTAGTTTTCAGTTCATATATATTTATTATTGAGAAGAGAAAATTGCGGAAAACAAGAAGATAGTGCCAACCAAATTTTTACGCACAAAGAAGAGTAAAAATTATAATTTACTTCGCTTTTTTTTATTTTGGAAATTTCCCGCCCAAATGATGCTAATAGGGACATCATTTTTTTCTTGCATTCTTAAACACTGATTAATTTAAAACATTTTTCTTCTGTCAACTCCATAATATTACCTAAAACACAACAAACCCACAAAAGGGAGGACAAAAATAAATAATTTAATTCTCCCGCATAAGTTTGTTCGCCGTTTTGTTTAGATTCGTCCAAACCTGCAAACGCATTCGCGCGCATTTTCTTTGATGTCGGAGAAAAACCGACAAGTTGCGGGAACGCCGCAAACCGTTCGTGGAACAATCAGGACTTGCGAATCTGTTCTAAAATTCGTACGTAGCACCGTCCAAATTAATGTTCCGATTGCCGTTCGGTTCGTTGTTCTGTTTGTTCCTCGGTTTGTTGTTCAGGTGTGTACGAAGCTTTACAATAAGCATATTAATATGAACTATATCTTATGAAAGGAGAGTTATGTAACTATAATTAACGACTTAACGTTACGTTAGTAGATTCCATTTACTATTTACACATATTTTCTTGGAACATTCGATAATTAACTATCGGGATATGATGACCCTATACTTCGCAGGTTGTGCGCAACTGGATACAAGCAAATAACTTGGAGCTGTTACCCTGGCCAGCAAAAGCCCAGATTTTAACATTATCGAAAATGTTTGGGCTCGAATACTTGCTGTTATCCGAAGACAACAAGGGCCAAATTTTATACCAGTAAACCGTAATGCACTAATTGCAGCCATTGATACCGCATGGGAAACGATTAATATTAATTATATTGATACCTTGATAGCGTCAATGAGCAGACGCCTCCAAGAATGTATCAATAATAATGGAGGTCACACCCATTATTGATTTCTTATATTTATTTATATAGTAATACCTTTATTTAAAAAAAACGTTTTCATTTAATTTTAAACTATGGTATCTTAATTATAATTATGTAATAAATTCTTGTCAAAAACTAAATATATACGTTGACAATAAGAATTGCCTTAGTTTTTATTTTCACTTTTTATTACTACAGAAAAAAATGAAACGTCATAAAATATACATTTTGTAAGGACTAAATATTATGAATAGAGAGTTTAATGATTTTTTTTAATAACTTACAATAATTAGTAGGTTAGATTTATTTAATAATAAAATAAGTAATAATCAGTCAACCCAAATTTTTTGATTTAATTTAAAAGTTATTGCTTGTAGACGTTTTTTAAATCAAAATTATTTCTAATTTTATTTTGTAAACATTTCCTAAACAAAATTTTGATTCGATAATTAATCGAGCTATGGTGTTTAATTAGCGATACCTTCAAATATATTCTTTAAAGAAAAAATTAAGTAAGCAACGTAAATTACCTATTTTCTAAAACGTGCTTAGTGTAATGATTCATTCTACAGTCCTTCTATAAGATAACCCCTGCTGAGACTACCTGCTGTTAGAATTGTAAATGATACCCTTAAGCCCGCTTGATATTGTGCAAACTTTTGTTTACAGAAATTGTGGTGTCCAAATTTTAAATTTCATGAATGTACATTCCTTTAGGTTTAGATAATGGAAAGTTCTTATTTGATATGGAGATGTAATCTCCTATAGAAACGTTTAGGTATTTAACTGACAAGTTTAAGAAGAAATTCAGTAGAAAAATGTCAGAATCATAGTGGCCTACTACAACCATTATTTGTACAGTAGGAGTAAGCTTTCGGTAATGTTGTTTACTGACTGCATCGCACTTCGCAGTACTAAACGAATTTGCCAATTCTCCGCACTTGTTTTCGTATGTGTGTGGATCAAAATATATAAATGCGAATCCTAGCAATTACTTATGATTACAACATTTACTATGTACTTATCCCACATCGTAATGAATAAAGACGCAATTTTATCTGTATTGCTTAAAATAAGAAATTTACCTTTTGGAGATTTTGCTTTATTCCAAAAGGCACTTTTTTCTAAAAATTTCAAACTTGTTTTCAAAGTTGTATGATTTTCAACAATTAATATAATACCTCTTGCATAATGTTGATCAAAATGCACCAGAGATTGGTTTAGGTTCACATCAACTAATACCACAGGATTTTCCACTTCGTAAGTTTAAATTGAGACTATACAGTTTAAGTCTTCGTCTTCTTCGTTACTGATGTGTATCAGTTTTGTTTTAATTTGTTGAATTAAAAAGAAAAATACTAATAATACTTTTGGTGTCAAAAAGTACATTTTATAGTTGCGTTGTATCGGATTTCCAACTGATCGTTTGACAGGCTAACAATGTAATTTTTATTCCTCGATGAACTCCTCTATGGTTATTAGTAATGGTTAGTTTTCACGCAGTGGACCTTCTCGTAGGAGAATGTAATGGGGTTGAAATGAAACTAGTATTTCATTATTGCCGACGTTTCGACCAGTGAAGGCTAGTCTTTCTCAATTTTTATAAATGTAATGTATATAAGATTGATTGATTTTTTTTTTAATTTATTTGTAGTACGCACATTTTGTTCTTTTAAAGTTTAAAATTAAAATCTTTTGTTGTAATATTTATTAAGTTTTGTCTGAGCGTCATTGGCGTACCGGCCTTAATAAGACAAGGAGAAGCCCCACAATGTCTAATAATTTAAATGATTGTATTTTCTAAATGACTTATCTGATTACAGCCAACTCAAGCTAGTTTGTAAGAGAAATGTCAGTATTTTCAAATACCGTATCCATCGGCACTGGACAGTTTCAAATGAAATTGCTAGAGGGCGCAGTTCGCAATAATAACAGTTTTTTCAAATTTGCCTCGAAAATTCAAATCATACAGTATCATTTTGATGTCATAATCGGAAAATAGATTAAATTTGCTAGAGAAAACGCAAAAACCGCATTTTGATATTTTCGCCCATTTCAGAGGTATTGTCAAAAGAATAGGTACATTTTTCACACTTTAATTTAATAAAACGGTTATTTTCCTAGTTCCAGGGAATTTTTGATTTAATTTTATGGTTGTGTAGGTTTGTCACTCATTTCAGTGGCGCAAAACTACATTTAAATTAAAAACACTTCACAAATAACTTCTTATAAGGTATAGATGCTGATGCTGTTTTGAAAAGTAAATTAAAATAGGTAGTCATGAAACAAAATCTGTAGGTTTCCATAGAGGTAACTGTCAAAATTTTTAATTTTGATGCTAAACAAAGCTTCGGCTTTGATTCTTTTTGAATTTCGTATTACTTATTTTCTAAATTTGTGCTAATCCATCAATAATGGCTTACACTAATACTGAAGCTTATGATATGCTCGGCGTCTATTTTCAGTGTTTCGAAAATGGTTCTATTGCAGCACGTGAATATGCTGTCAAATATGCTAAACGAAGACACTATAACAAGAGGGTATTTCGCCAACTAGCAGTACGTTTAAGGCAAACGGGACCTATACGACCCATTCCAGTCCCTTTTAGAAGACGACCGTCAAAGTAAGAAGATAACGTGATTAAACGTTCTTGCATGCGTGGAAGCGAATCCAAATTTAAGCACAAGGGAAGTGTCTTAAAAGTAGGAATAAGTCACGTTTCGGTGTTTCGAATTTTAAAACACTGTAAACTACACCCTACCATATGGTTTTGCACCAGGCTCTGTCAGAAGCTGATTATGACAGGCGGCTCGACTATTGCTATTGGTTAAGAGAGATGTGCAACGAAAATCCTCAAATCTGGTTATTGTGGTTTTGATATGGCCCGTTGGCCTTTAAACGCACTCCAAATGTCGTCTATTACATAATTTGGACTAGTACCGTTGATTGAAATATTGGTAAAGATAGTCAACCGCTTGTATTTGCTTGTATCACGGATGCAATTCACATATGCATGTTGGGTTGCGTTTTTGTTTACTTTTTCACCTGTACTGAAGCGCTAAGTTATAATGTGTACGATTCTTGAAATAGAATAGTTCAATTTATTCCACCGTTGTAAAAATGGCGCAACATACAATCCGTAAAATTTACTTTTGTCAATACAATGTTGCAACGTTTTCAAATATTTAGTAAACGTATTAACTAGTAATTAAAAGTGACGAATTTTTCATTTATGAATAATACCATTGATGATACATATCTTGGATTTTAATGACAATGTTTTTTTAATAATTTACTAAAATACATGCGAAGCGTTATTTGTTAAAACAGTTTGGTTTGGTCGGTGTTAGATAAATAAGAAACAATTATTTTACAAATTATGCTTGCACTTTATTTTTTAACTTGCAAATAATAATGTTGACATTTGTTTGTCATTTAATAACTTCGTTAGGAATAAAGTAGAACATACTGGGAGAAATACCACTAGAGTTCAGAAACGCAAAATTATTGGTTTTGTATCTACTTGTTTTACGTGTTCAGTTGAAAAGGATTTTAAATAAAAATTGGTTTTCAAATTTTTCAATTCAAAAGGCAACAAGTTACCGTGTTTTTTAGGAAAGTGGGTTCCACTAGACCTTCAAATTTAAATTCACTTGGTAATAAAACCTATTCCTATTACTTCTAAAAATAAAAGTACTAGATTTTAGCTTGAGGTGTGTTGTCTCCCGACGCGGTGCGGATAATACGTGTATAATACACTATTCTTTTCTGTGACGAAATAAATGACGATTTAATATTGAAAAATCATATTACAATAGAATTAGAAAATTATTGAGGGAAATTTGGTGTTAAAAATAGTACTCACTTTTTTCCCGAGGGAAAAAATAATTTACGAAAAGTGACACTTTGTTATCTGTTAGTAGAGATAAAAAGTTAGGATTTTACTCTTTGAAACTGTATCAAAATATCATGGTTTCGAATTAAAATAGTTTAATTAAAGTAAAAATAGCTCATTAATTATAAACATTGTTTCAAAAATTACAATTCCAACTGATCTAAAATAATAGTAATAATTTACAAACAATTTACACATAAATAATAACGTACCTAATACAATGCTATACATAAAACATATCCAAACATTTACACTTATTTATGCAGATAATATTCTTATTTTACGGTGTGGTTTTGTGACATCACTGTAATTATAGCTATTAGAAATATGTTTATTAGCCTCCCACTTTAAGGTTCGATATAGTTTTATTTTAACCAACTGATCGATAATTAACAGTTTATGAGTGTCGCATTCTCTGAACCATGAATTCACACTGCTGTTGAGACATTTTTTATACGGAGTTTAATTTTTTCCAATAAACCATAATCTGTTTTAAAAAGATGAAATTCTTCAGTAAAAAGTTTCAATAAAAAAACACAAATTTTGAGAATTCGGGTGATGGTCTGTGTAAGTATTTAATTCCATCAGATTTGCTGTAATCTTTATATAGAATTAATGATTCGTTCACATTGAAAACACTTGAGTCGTTAACTGTTAGCATTTCCTTACACGTATTACAATGTACTTTTTATATATGTAGTGACTTAAATAACCCGCAACATACGACACTGAACAAGATTCTAAAGAACTATTAATTACGACATTGTCTTCATTGATTTTGTTCTCCAGACAGGTTCTAGACGATCTCTTTGTTTCATTATTTTCTACACTTTCATTTGTCCCAATTTTGTTATCCTCTTCCTCATAGTTAGTGTTAAATTGTTCATCTATACCATATAGTATCTCGTCGTTATCTTTTTCACAATTCCCTTGTTCTATTGGTATTTGCAAGCGAATGTGCATGTTATGTTGTAATGCAAGCCTAAATTCGCGGGCAGACGGTTGGGCATTATAACCTCCTCTAGCACGAATCATTGAAAACGCATTTTCTAGAGGATCTTGATTTATTCGTGACGTTAAAAAGTACAAAGTTCCTTCTCCCTTTAAGTCCTCCCACAGACTTAAAATTGAATTTATAGTCCATTGGAAACCTGCGATACAGTATATATTTTTTCTTTCTACACCGTTCTCATAAAACTTGATGGAATTGAAGTATTGTACAGAACGTTTCAACGTTTCGCATGGCATGTCTTTAAAAACTGAAAGACCACGCTTGTAGGGATTCGGATCATTTACTGAAAAACTATTTAAACAGTCAAAAATGTTGTTAATTGTTTTAAAAAAGATGCAGTATCTAACGCCGTATTACTTGTTAATTGACCTGTCATCACAGCACTGCTAATTGCTGCAGATACAGAATTGCTAAATACCTGAGCGGCGTATTTAACACGCATCTTTTGAAAATTTGATGGGTTAATATGTTTGTCCGTAATTTTTAACATGGATCTTGCTACACTGCTACACTGATCAATATAAAAAGTGTTGACAAAATCGGTCCACTGAATTTTTTTATTGTTGACGACTATTTCCAGTTTGCTGTTCATGACATTGTTCCTTAAGCTTTTTAGTAAATGAGGAGGATCATACGCTACATATATTTTGTTATTGTCGATTTGAATTGTTGGATTTTCTTTTGTGGCGCCTAGACAAGATAGAGCACTTCTGTTATTAGATCCTTGGTCGCAAACTAACGCTCGAGGTTTCAATCCAATTTGAAACAACTTATGCATCACTTGCTTTATAAGAGTACATAATATTTCGCTTTTAACTGAACCACTACTGAGAAAATAACAAAATGGAATTTTCCAATTATACAATATTCCTCTCAAATAAAAAACCAATCCATGGTTACTTAAAAACGGTTTACGTCCTAATTCCCCTAAATCTTGATATCCTTCGACGTAGTCCCAATATTGGTTATAATTTAAATTTCGTTTTAAAGTAATTTCGTCACACATTACCACGCACTGCTTTTCTTTGTCTGTCATTCCTTCAACTTTTTTTTAAATTTTTGTATAAGAACATTATTTGTCCCCGATCTTAAATTAACAATTTTCAACCACGACTTGATTGTTGAAATTGCTGGCAAAACAAATCCTAAATGGTTCAACATAAATTTGTAAGCGGTAGGCGATTTATAATACAATGATAATGCCAGTTGTTTTTCTGAATCCTTCCATGGAGTTCGTGTTCGATGAAAACATTGCATATTAATAAATGTCTTCAAAGCCGGTTTTTGGTTTTTTAAAAGACCCGAAATTGTGCTGTTTTGAAGTTTGCGCTTCAATCTAAATATTTCACACTTTTGACTATTCAATTTATTTTTAAACTTTTTAATTTTAAAAGAAACGGTTGTATAAGTACACCTAAAGTTGATATTGAAACAAATGTATTACGAGGAGTCTTCCGGATTATCGTTTATGAGTCACATTCCTTATCGGCTTAGTCAGAAATTCTACAATTGCATACTTTTAGCAACACCTTTAGTAAATGAGTAGGCTTGTTATAATATTGTTTAGATGCAAACAGTTGAGTATGTTAGATTGTAATATAAGAAAATTCAACATTCGTTCCAACATAAAAAGAGATAGCGTTTCTATGTTAAAAAATTTTAATTTCAATGACCAAAATTTAGAAATTTACTTGCGTAAGCCTAATAGATATTAACGATGTTAATGTAATAAATATATGAGTATGGAATTTTCAAAAGTATTTAAAGAAATTGTTTTTTTTTGGGAGAACGTTTTTCAACAATTTCTTTACGAAATTAATACTTTTAAATCTGCAGGTTTTTTTTCATAATAATAAACTTTATTCACATGTGTATGTATACAATCTTTGTATATATGTGTTTGTCATGATGGTATAACCATTGTTATAACCTTACGTAAGAAAGATATTATTACAATGAACAATTAACAGACAATAGAAAAAAAAATATATAACAAAGGACACACATTTAATTAGTACGTCGACAAAAATCAATAAATTCTTGTATATTGTAGAACGCATGTTTTTGTTTGTTTGTCAACATTGACTCAATGTTTCAATCAACGGCATGATGCATCGGCAACAATGTCGTGCCTTAGCATAAACTATCAGCAAAATTACAGTTTTCTATTTCACATTTATCGGCAATACTGTTCTGTAAATTCTACAATACAATTGACGTATTTTCTTAGCACAAAGCGATACTACCGACCTCTGATGTTTAGAACAAATTTTGGGGTCGCATAATCCCGTAAGGTTGACTATCTTTACCAATATTTCAATCAACGCTAGTACTAAGTCTAGACAACGTGTGAAGAGAGGCATGAAATATAACATAATATTAAAACTAATTGTTACTAATCCTTGCTACAAACTAGGAAAATAACCATGTTTTCAAATTAAAGTGTGAAAAATGTAATCTTTTGATAATACCTCTGAAACGGGCGAAGATTTCGAACTGCACTTTTTGCGTTTTCTCTAGCTAATTTAATCTACTTTCCGATTATGACATCAAAATTATACTGTATGATTTGAATTTTTGTGGAAAAATTGAAAAAAAACTGTTATTATTGCGAACTGTGCCGTCTAGCAATTTTATTTGAAACTGTCGAGTGCCGATGCACATGATATTTGAAAACACTGACATTTCTCTTACAAACAAGCTTGAGTTTGCTCTAATCAGAAAACTCATTTAAGAAATACAGTCATTGTGGGCTCTTCCTTGTCTTATTAAGGCCAGTACGCTAATGACTCTCAGACAAAACTTATGCGGAATTATTCAGGCTTTCTAATGAAGTTATTAAAATCTTAGTTTCATATGAAAATTTTGGAATAAATCTTGAATTTTATGCCTCGCCCTATCAATTGAGCTCCTTTGCGTCGAAATTCGGAACTAGAAAATAATTTCCAGGATTTTCTCATAACCGTTTTAGTAATAAAATTTTTTTTTCTGAATTTCTATACCCAATAGTTTTTGAGATATGGCTACGTACCAAGCTTAATGAAACTGCCTGCATATAAGGTTTCGTAGCTGAAAGCAAACTATCTAAAAATAAGGTCAACAAAATAGTTATTTTTTATATTAAGTACATGAAGCAAGCATATCTTTAAATAATGAGATCAGCTAAAAGAAGCTATACACACGAAATATAAACAACGTTTTTAATCAGAACGTAGGAATAAACGAAATTGGAGAAATACCCAGTCTCATTGCTTCATTTCTGAAGAAAAACGATCCTAAAAACTACAAAAGCCACTGCTTCAGAAGGTCTTCTACTACTCTTCTGGCCAATGCTAGTGGAGATCTATTGACTATTAAAAGACAAGGGGGTTAGAAATCTTCCTCCTTAGCGGAAGGATACATTGAAGACTCCCTAAGTAACATAATTAAAATTGCAAATAAAATAAACACGCCGTCCACCTCCGACCAAGTTAGAAGCCAACTTTCTGGAACGGCATCGAAGCAATAAACACTTGTTTCCTTATCGGCACTTCAAAATTTTAACATTAGTGCAGCAGAAGTGTCACCCATCGTGAAGCTAATGAAGATATGTTCCCGTTTCACTATCAACATTCATTACAGCAAACAAGTAAATTGTTTGTTAAAATTTTGTAAGAATAAATTTAAAATCTAGTGCGTAAAAAAGTTTATTTACTGTAAACGCAATTTCACTTATTACGCTTATTGAAACGATAATGACATATTTTAGTGTCAGTTGAAGAAAAACGTTATTTTTACATACAAAATATTGACTTCGTATAATACTAATAAAATACAATAATAATAATAATAATAAATGTAATAATAATAATAATAATATTCCTCTGGGTACAACGTCCACATCGTGGGGGAAGGACAACGTTCAGGAATGCCCGATCCGGCAACTGGATCAGACATTTCTTACTAAGGGTCGGATTCCAAGTGGTGTAAGGTGCTACGGCGGTTTCATGACCCTGAGTACTCAAATGATCTCTTGAGCCAAATAGCTCCTAGATGAGCGAACGGGTCTAAGAGTGATGGGGGACGGCTAAGGGCTGCCTGCTCTGGCAGTGTATAAATAATGAAATGGAGAATGAAAATGAATCACGGGTGAATTGGCATTGTACCACCAAAACCTCTTGCCGCGTTCGGGAGATAGGCAGAGGCTCACGTTCGAAAAATGTACTCCAGTCATCCGAGGTACACCGTGGCGAAAGCAGCACGGGTCGGCGTATGGCTACTGCAATAGTTTTTCCATTATTATCGAAAAGGTCAGAGTTAGAACTTCAGTCCCCACCTGCTTTAAATGTTTCGGTGAATAGTCAACCGAACATGCATATCATGCACTGCTACTATACAACAACACACATGGAAACAGACACTATATCATACAGACAACAATTACATACACAATTTATACAGCAATACCCTCACATTACAGTAACCGAACAAAGAGTAGCAGATCAAAGACGAGCGATAGTAAAAAAATCTGTTACCCAACACAACACTACAACAAATAAAACAACAAGTTGCAAACACACTACATCCACAAACAGAAACACAATCAGAAGCAGATACACACAGACAAGAAACAACACTAACAGTAGGAACCCAAAAAATGGCAATGACAGCGACACAATCGTATATGATCACCCCAAAATCACAACAGAAAACATTGATAAAAACACATTAATACAACTCACACAGACATTAGACAGTACAATTATGCAATACACAGGAACAGACCCTACAAACAGACCAAAAATACCAAAACTACATACATCAAAATCACTCAGCAGAACACTACATCACCTGAACACACACATACTCCCACAATAAATAAACACAAACATCACACTCACAGAAATACACACACTTGTTTATGATGGGGCAGTGACGGTAGTTACTTACCTCGGACGTAGACTAATCACACACACACAAAAAAGAATCACACCAACCAATAAACCTGTTTGGCAAAAACGGTTAGAGGATCAAATTATAGAACTCCGCCGTGAACTAGGTAGACTAACACAATACATAAAACATAATACATTACCAAAATTACTGAAACATTTGCATAAAACATTTAAGAAAATAAAAACACACACTAAACACGAACAACACAACCAACATATCACAGAATATATAGACACCCTTAAACAAAAACTCGCAGCCAAAGCACAAAGACTGCACAGATACAAAACATGCACACTACGCAAACAACAAAATGCACTATTCACAAACAACGAAAAAATATTCTACAAAACTTTAAAATCAGACATAATACAGACACAAAATAACGGGACACCAACACAAGAACAACTTACAGATTACTGGACCGCTCTGTGGTCTAAGCCACTACAACATAATAAAAATACTAACTGGATCAGGGAAGAGGAACAGAACACAGAATTCATACCCCAAATGACATTTAGAAACATATCACCACAGGAACTCACAGACATAATAAATAAGACACAATTGAAAAGCACCGGGGTAGACGGAATTCAGAATTTCTGATATAAGAAATTTTTCTGTCTACACCCGATTTTAGCCAAAAACATCACACATACACTATACAATCCACACACAACACCTACATTTCTAACACAAGGCACCACATACATGAAACCCAAATCTACAAATACACACAACCCAGCACAATACAGACCAATCACATGTCTCCCAACACTTTACAAAATAATCACAGCATGCATCACAAACAAAATATATACACATATAACACAACACGACATACTTACAGAACAACAAAAAGGCTACCGCAGGAGTCACAAGGGTTGCAAGAAACAAGTTCTGATAGACTCAGTTATTCTTGGACAGTCACTCAAACAAAACAGACATCTACACACAGCATACATCGACTACAAAAAAGCATTTGACAGCAAACCACACTCATGGTTAATACATAAGCTGCAATTATACAAAATAAACACAACGTTCGTCACATATTTACAACACATCATGGAACACTGGAAAACAACATTACACCTAACCCTAAACAATACACACATAAAAACAGATACCATACAAATAAAGCGAGGTATTTTCCAGGGAGACTCTTTGAGCCTTCTTTGGTTTTGCCTAGCTCTTAATCCACTCTGCAACACACTAAATAACACAAAATATGGTTTCCACATAAAATATAATAAAACAACCCAATATACACTATCACATTTGTTGTACATGGACGATATCAAAATATACGCAGACACAAAACAATACTTACAACAATTACTAAACATAACACACACATTTTCAAAACACATACACATGGAGTTTGAGCTGGACAGCTGAAAAAGGAACTCTAAGTACGGAGAAAGTCCCGGTTAGAAATAGGTTCATAGAATCAATGGAAGAGGGGGAATTTTATAAATATTTTAGATTCGAACAGGCTAAACTCACACAACACAAACACATAAAACAAACACTCACCACAGAATACACAGACAGATTAAATATACTACTAAAAACACAATTAAATTCAAAACACATCACAAAAGCCATAAACACATACGCTATACCCACACTTACATATTCCTTTGGAGTCATACATTGGACACATACAGAATTAGAAGAACTCCAAAGAAAAACACAAACAACACTAACAAAATACAACAAACATCACACAAAAAACGCCACAGAGAGGTTGACCCTACCCCGATGTGAGGGCGGACGGGGCCTCATAGACATATCCACACTACACTACAAACAGATGGACACATTAAGAAAATTTTTCTACACAAAACAACACACATCACAGTTACACAAAGCAGTTACACTCACAGACAACAACTACACACCACTATATTTACAGAACGCAGACATGGACATACAAACACATATAAAAACAACACAAACACAAAAACAATCATGGATCCAAAAAGCCCTCCACGGCAGACATCCTCACGAACTGAGTCAACCGACTGTCGACAAAGAAGCGTCGAACATGTGGTTGACCTGTGGGGAACTTCCTGCCATCCAGAAGGGTTATCATCCCACATAAACAGGTCATACACACAAAACCTACATAAAACACTAAACCGAGATACAACACACATACATTACAATGCAGAAAGCCAGTCATACACAGAACACATACCACACAACAGCTGAGAGACAATTCTTACTCAAACAGACTATACACAGACAAACACAAAACATGAATGGTTCTCAAAAACTAGGCTTCAACCCAAACTTAGACACATACACACCGTACAACAAGTATATACCACAAACAATACTAGATAACAGAATACATAATAATATACAATGAGGTAGACCAATCATCAGATAAAACAATACACCACAACAGATGACATGGCCAGTCATGACAAACATTGCAAAACAACATACATATATTCGAGGAAGGCCCAACACACACCAATATAGAAAAATAACACAAAAAACTTAAAAATACGAGATGGCTCAAGAGAAATAAAACGATGAATGTAATGAGAGTGCTCATATTACGCAAGACAATCCACAATATCCCACATACAGGCTGGAATCATGTTACAAATGACATTAATAAACTACACTACAAAATGAATTTGACTCAACAAAATGCAGTCGACCGGAAAATGTAATACTTAAAAAAGGGTACCTAAACACAAAACGGAAGATTTGAATGTTTTGGTTTATACTGGAATTAACCGACTGTTGCGTATTCAATAACGTATGTGAAGCAAAATAAAACGTTTATTAACGTAAACTTACAGAAGAATATAACATTGAAAGTAAAGTGAACAAAAAAACAAACCGTCACCACCGTTACTAAACAAAATTAGTATTAAAAATGTACGGTAGATGGTGTTTATACAAATACAAAACAGTAATATTAACTTAATTCTAATATTAAGTCATATCAAAAGAGAAGTCGGTAATCAATTATCAGCGGAAGGAGAGGAAGCAGAAATCAAGGTATTAAAACATCATTTAAAGGACACTGAAAATCTGTCCGCAGTCCACCTTGCAGTATACACTGCAGCTATCACAGTGTTGCAAAGTAATGGACAGCACGTGTCTATGGAATGAAATACCGGGAAGCCCATACTGAACATAGTGAACCACCATGGAAAAGGCGACTTGCTCAGCAGATAGATAAATACAGGACGAAATCAGATCTCATCAAAGAATACCTGAAAGGAACAAAAACTAACAAAATATTGAAGAAGGTATCAGTTATCACGGAGGTTATGGATGATCTCAAACAAAAGGCTAAAGCAAAAGGAGCCCGACTGAAAAGATACAACGAGGCAACAAAACGAGTACAACAAAATAAGACCTTTAGAGTGAACCAGAATCAGTTCTATAATCAACTTACTAAAACCAATGCATCCGACAGAACTAAACATCAACAATACAATGAACGAGAATTTTCTAAATACTGGGAGACAGTTTTGAGCGAACCTGAACAGGCATACCTCAACGCTGCTTAGATTGAACAAGTTGAACCAAAAGTAAGCCAAATGAAGACAATGGCCAAACCTCAACTAACCGTAGATAGTATAAAATCTCCACTAAAGAAAGCAAAAAACTCGAAAACTCCAGGCCCCGATAAGATTCAAAACTACTGGTTAAAAGTGTTTCCTGCTTTGCATGTACCGCTGCCAAAATGCTTCCAAAACATCATCGTGCACTAATGCCTGAGTTCCTAACAACTGGAACTATTTACTTGATCTATAAAAAAGGAAATCCCAGTGACCCTCGTAACTACAGAACTATAACATGCCTATCTGTTGTATATAAGCTTCTCACTGCAATATTGAACAACTTAATCTAACCTCACTGTGAAAAGAACAAAATTTTGTCGCTTCTCCAAAGAGGGTGTGCCCGCGGCTCTAGAGGCTGTAAGGAACTGCTAGTGATAGACTCACTGATTGCGCAACAGGTATATACTAAACAACGCAATATCAACATGTGCTATATAGATTACTCAAAGGCCTACGATTCGGTGCCTCATAATTGGCTGCGTAAAGTTCTAGAAATCTGTAAGATCCACAGACCTATCACATATCTGCTAATACACGCTATGTCTACATGGAGTACAGAGCTAATAATGAGCAACAAAAGTAGTTGTATGATGCGGGCTGTGGCTCACTTTTGGCGCGAAATTTAAATTTCGGTCGTCGTCGTCAATTTTCGGCAAGCTTCGTTTGTAAGTCAAGATGGCGTCATTGATGCTCGGTCGTCGTTGGGGTTGTGCGCGCATGTTCGTGCGCAGTCGGTTGTTGTCGATCATTTTTGTGTTCGGTTGTTGTCGGTCATGTTCGTGTACGGTTGTTGTCGGGTATGTTCGGGAAGTCCTCGGTTGTCGGCTATGTTCGGAAACTTCCGGTCGTCGGCCATGTTCGGAAGCTTTCAGTCATGTTTGCTTTTGATTGTTGTCGGCTATGTTCGGCAAGGTTCGTGAGCAAAGGTAAGATGGCGCCAAGAATAAGATTCCGGATCGTCGGTCGTTGTCGTCAATGATCGTGTTCTTGAGTATGGGACGCGGTCGGTCATGTTTGTAAAAGGATCATGCGTAAGTCGAGATGGCTGCATGGGGCGCGGTCGTCAGCCGTCAATGTTTGGCAACGTTCGCGATAATTAGTGAAGTTGAGTTTGAAAATTTAAATCATCATTTGTAAACCATTTCTCGTTCAACATTCTAATGTATTGGATGTATAAAATCTCTTGCGAATTTGATTTTGTCTATGAGCGTGTATTTTCGTTTGCGGTTAGCGGAGGGTCGGATGAAAAAAATTTAATTCTAAGTAATAAAGCATTCTTAACGTTCAATTAAACTGGACGTGTATTTTGCTCGTGCAAAAAAAAATTAATACGTTTTTTTTTTTTTTTTTTTTTTTAAAAACTTAGGTCTTAGGTTTAATTTGTTCCGAATAACCCAATTACATTCATAAAATTGATAAAAAAATTTTGCTTTCGATTTGACTAAAAATTGGTGAAAAGACTAATATTAAGATGTAGAATACAAAAATACCATCAGTTGTAATCAAAATATTACTGTTGAATTATACGTTTAGAGTTTTTGGGAAAAAAAGCATCAAATTGGAAAAAAAGTAGTTTAAGCAGCAATTTTGAGAAATCCGAAGAAACGGCTTGTACTACCGTGTTCTACGCATTGATTTACATAATATTATGTTAAAAAACCCACACAAAATTTTTTGTCAATTTTTTTCAAAAGACCAAAGACTATAATAGTCTTGGGTATAAAATCGGGGAAAAAAAATTTTGCTTTCGATTTGACTAAAAATTGGTGAAAAGACTAATATTAAGGTGTAGAATACAGAAATACCATCAGTTGTCATCAAAATATTACTGTTGAATTATTGCCCACGTTTAGAGTTTTTGGGAAAAAACGCTCTAAATTGGAAAAAGTAGTTTAAGCAGCAATTTTGAGAAATCCGAAGAAACGGCTTGTACTACCGTGTTCTACGCATTGATTTACATAATATTATGTTAAAAAAGCCACACAAAGTTTTTTGTCAATTTTTGTCAAAAGACCAAAGACTATAGTCTTGGGTATAAAATCGGGGAAAAAAAATTTTGCTTTCAATTTGACTAAAAATTGGTGAAAAGACTAATATTAAGGTGTAGAATACAGAAATACCATCAGTTGTCATCAAAATATTACTGTTGAATTATTGCCCACGTTTAGAGTTTTTGGGAAAAAAAGCTTCAAATGGGAAAAAGTAGTTTAAGCAGCAATTTTGAGAAATCTGAAGAAACGGCTTGTACTACCGTGTTCTACGCATTGATTTACATAATATTATGTTGAAAAAGCCACACAAAATTTTTTGTCAATTTTTGTCAAAAGACCAAAGACTATAGTCTTGGGTATAAAATCGGGGAAAAAAATTTTGTTTTCAATTTGACTAAAAATTGGTGAAAAGACTAATATTAAGGTGTAGAATACAGAAATATCATCAGTTTTCATCAAAATATTACTGTTGAATTATTGCCCACGTTTAGAGTTTTTGGGAAAAAAGCTTCAAATGGGAAAAAGTAGTTTAAGCAGCAATTTTGAAAAATATGAAGAAACGGCTTGTACTACCGTGTTCTACGCATTGATTTACATAATATTATGTGGAAAAGCCACACAAATTTTTTGTCAATTTTTGTCAAAAGACCAAAGACTATAGTCTTGGGTATAAAATCGGGAAAAAATTTTGCTTTCAATTTGACTAAAAATTGGTGAAAAGACTAATATTAAGGTGTAGAATACAGAAATACCATCAGTTGTCATCAAAATATTACTGTTGAATTATTGCCCACGTTTAGAGTTTTTGGGAAAAAAAGCTTCAAATGGGAAAAAGTAGTTTAAGCAGCAATTTTGAGAAATCCGAAGAAACGGCTTGTACTACCGTGTTCTACGCATTGATTTACATAATATTATGTTAAAAAACCACACAAAATTTTTGTCAATTTTTGTCAAAAGACCAAAGACTATAGTCTTGGTATAAAATCCGGGAAAAAAATTTTGCTTTCAATTTGACTAAAAATTGGTGAAAAGACTAATATTAAGGTGTAGAATACAGAAATATCATCAGTTGTCATCAAAATATTACTGTTGAATTATTGCCCACGTTTAGAGTTTTTGGGAAAAAAAGCTTCAAATGGGAAAAGTAGTTTAAGCAGCAATTTTGAGAAATCCGAAGAAACGGCTTGTACTACCGTGTTCTACGCATTGATTTACATAATATTATGTTGAAAAACCACACAAAATTTTTGTCAATTTTTGTCAAAAGACCAAAGACTATAGTCTTGGGTATAAAATCGGGGAAAAAAATTTTGCTTTCAATTTGACTAAAAATTGGTGAAAAGACTAATATTAAGGTGTAGAATACAGAAATACCATCAGTTGTCATCAAAATATTGCTGTTGAATTATTGCCCATGTTTAGAGTTTTTGGGAAAAAAAGCTTCAAATGGAAATAAGTAGTTTAAGCAGCAATTTTGAGAAATCCGAAGAAACGGCTTGTACTACCGTGTTCTACGCATTGATTTACATAATATTATGTTAAAAAACCACACAAAATTTTTTGTCAATTTTTGTCAAAAGACCAAAGACTATAGTCTTGGGTATAAAATCGGGGAAAAAAAATTTTGCTTTCAATTTGACTAAAAATTGGTGAAAAGACTAATATTAAGTTGTAGAGTACAGAAATATCATCAGTTGTCATCAAAATATTGCTGTTGAATTATTGCCCATGTTTCGAGTTTTTGGGAAAAAAAAGCTTCAAATGGAAATAAGTAGTTTGCGCAGCAATTTTGAGAAATCCGAAGAAACGGCTTGTACTACCGTGTTCTACGCATTGATTTACATAATATTATGTTGAAAAAACCACACAAAATTTTTTGTCAATTTTTGTCAAAAGACCAAAGACTATAGTCTTGGGTATAAAATCGGGGAAAAAAAATTTTGCTTTCAATTTGACTAAAAATTGGTGAAAAGACTAATATTAAGGTGTAGAATACAGAAATACCATCAGTTGTCATCAAAATATTGCTGTTGAATTATTGCCCACGTTTAGAGTTTTTGGGAAAAAAGCTTCAAATGGAAAAAAGTAGTTTAAGCAGCAATTTTGAGAAATCCGAAGAAACGGCTTGTACTACCGTGTTCTACGCATTGATTTACATAATATTATGTTAAAAAACCACACAAAATTTTTGTCAATTTTTGTCAAAAGACCAAAGACTATAGTCTTGGGTATAAAATCGGGGAAAAAAAATTTTGCTTTCAATTTGACTAAAAATTGGTGAAAAGACTAATATTAAGGTGTAGAATACAGAAATATCATCAGTTGTCATCAAAATATTGCTGTTGAATTATTGCCCACGTTTAGAGTTTTGGGAAAAAAAAGCTTCAAATGGAAATAAGTAGTTTGCGCAGCAATTTTGAGAAATCCGAAGAAACGGCTTGTACTACCGGGTTCTACGCATTGATTTACATAATATTATGTTAAAAAACCACACAAAATTTTTGTCAATTTTTGTCAAAAGACCAAAGACTATAGTCTTGGGTATAAAATCGGGGAAAAAAATTTTGCTTTCAATTTGACTAAAAATTGGTGAAAAGACTAATATTAAGGTGTAGAATACAGAAATATCATCAGTTGTCATCAAAATATTGCTGTTGAATTATTGCCCATGTTTAGAGTTTTGGGAAAAAAAGTTTCAAATGGAAAAAGTAGTTTAAGCAGCAATTTTGAGAAATCCGAAGAAACGGCTTGTACTACCGTGTTCTACGCATTGATTTACATAATATTATGTTGAAAAACCACACAAAATTTTTGTCAATTTTTGTCAAAAGACCAAAGACTATAGTCTTGGGTATAAAATCGGGGAAAAAAATTTTGCTTTCAATTTGACTAAAAATTGGTGAAAAGACTAATATTAAGGTGTAGAATACAGAAATACCATCAGTTGTCATCAAAATATTGCTGTTGAATTATTGCCCATGTTTAGAGTTTTTGGGAAAAAAGTTTCAAATGGAAAAAGTAGTTTAAGCAGCAATTTTGAAAATCCGAAAAACGGCTTGTACTACCGTGTTCTACGCATTGATTTACATAATATTATGTTAAAAAACCACACAAAATTTTTGTCAATTTTTGTCAAAAGACCAAAGACTATAGTCTTGGGTATAAAATCGGGAAAAAAATTTTGCTTTCAATTTGACTAAAAATTGGTGAAAAGACTAATATTAAGGTGTAGAATACAGAAATACCATCAGTTGTCATCAAAATATTACTGTTGAATTATTGCCCACGTTTAGAGTTTTGGGAAAAAAGCTTCAAATGGGAAAAAGTAGTTTAAACAGCAATTTTGAAAAATCCGAAGAAACGGCTTGTACTACCGTGTTCTACGCATTGATTTACATAATATTATGTTGAAAAAACCACACAAAATTTTTGTCAATTTTTGTCAAAAGACCAAAGACTATAGTCTTGGGTATAAAATCGGGGAAAAAAATTTTGCTTTCAATTTGACTAAAAATTGGTGAAAAGACTAATATTAAGGTGTAGAATACAGAAATACCATCAGTTGTCATCAAAATATTACTGTTGAATTATTGCCCACGTTTAGAGTTTTTGGGAAAAAAGCTTCAAATGGGAAAAAGTAGTTTAAGCAGCAATTTTGAGAAATCCGAAGAAACGGCTTGTACTACCGTGTTCTACGCATTGATTTACATAATATTATGTTAAAAAAGCCACACAAAATTTTTTGTCAATTTTTGTCAAAAGACCAAAACTATAGTCTTGGGTATAAAATCGGGGAAAAAAATTTTGCTTTCAATTTGACTAAAAATTGGTGAAAAGACTAATATTAAGTTGTAGAATACAGAAATACCATCAGTTGTCATCAAAATATTACTGTTGAATTATTGCCCACGTTTAGAGTTTTTGGGAAAAAAAGCTTCAAATGGGAAAAAGTAGTTTAAGCAGCAATTTTGAAAAATCCGAAGAAACGGCTTGTACTACCGTGTTCTACGCATTGATTTACATAATATTATGTTTAAAAAACCACACAAAATTTTTGTCAATTTTTGTCAAAAGACCAAAGACTATAGTCTTGGGTATAAAATCGGGGAAAAAAAATTTTGCTTTCAATTTGACTAAAAATTGGTGAAAAGACTAATATTAAGGTGTAGAATACAGAAATACCATCAGTTGTCATCAAAATATTACTGTTGAATTATTGCCCACGTTTAGAGTTTTTGGGAAAAAAAGCTTCAAATGGAAAAAGTAGTTTAAGCAGCAATTTTGAAAAATCCGAAGAAACGGCTTGTACTACCGTGTTCTACGCATTGATTTACATAATATTATGTTAAAAAGCCACACAAAATTTTTGTCAATTTTGTCAAAAGACCAAAGACTATAGTCTTGGGTATAAAATCGGGGAAAAAAATTTTGCTTTCAATTTGACTAAAAATTGGTGAAAAGACTAATATTAAGGTGTAGAATACAGAAATACCATCAGTTGTCATCAAAATATTACTGTTGAATTATTGCCCATGTTTAGAGTTTTTGGGAAAAAAAGCTTCAAATGGAAAAAAGTAGTTTAAGCAGCAATTTTGAAAAATCCGAAGAAACGGTTTGTACTACCGTGTTCTACGCATTGATTTACATAATATTATGTTAAAAAAGCCACACAAAATTTTTTGTCAATTTTTGTCAAAAGACCAAAGACTATAGTCTTGGGTATAAAATCGGGGAAAAAAATTTTGCTTTCAATTTGACTAAAAATTGGTGAAAAGACTAATATTAAGGTGTAGAATACAGAAATACCATCAGTTGTCATCAAAATATTACTGTTGAATTATTGCCCACGTTTAGAGTTTTTGGGAAAAAAAGCTTCAAATGGGAAAAAGTAGTTTAAGCAGCAATTTTGAGAAATCCGAAGAAACGGCTTGTACTACCGTGTTCTACGCATTGATTTACATAATATTATGTTAAAAAAACCACACAAAATTTTTGTCAATTTTTGTCAAAAGACCAAAGACTATAGTCTTGGGTATAAAATCGGGAAAAAAAATTTTGCTTTCAATTTGACTAAAAATTGGTGAAAAGACTAATATTAAGGTGTAGAATACAGAAATACCATCAGTTGTCATCAAAATATTACTGTTGAATTATTGCCCACGTTAATTTTTTGTCAATTTTCGTCAAAAGACCAATACAAATACAAATACAAGCAAATAACTTGGAGCTGTTACCCTGGCCTGCAAAAAGCCCAGATTTTAACATTATCGAAAATGTTTGGGCTCGAATACTTGCTGTTATCCGAAGACAACAAGGGCCAAATTTTATACCAGTAAACCGTAATGCACTAATTGCAGCCATTGATACCGCATGGGAAACGATTAATATTAATTATATTGATACCTTGATAGCGTCAATGAGCAGACGCCTCCAAGAATGTATCAATAATAATGGAGGTCACACCCATTATTGATTTCTTATATTTATTTATATAGTAATACCTTTATTTAAAAAAAAGTTTTCATTTAATTTTAAACTATAACTTGGTATCTTAATTATAATTATGTAATAAATTCTTGTCAAAAACTAAATATATACGTTGACAATAAGAATTGCCTTAGTTTTTATTTTCACTTTTTATATTAACTACAGAAAAAAATGAAACGTCATAAAATATACATTTTGTAAGGACTAAATATTATGAATAGAGAGTTTAATGATTTTTTTTAATAACTTACAATAATTAGTAGGTTAGATTTATTTAAAAATAAGTAATAATCAGTCAACCCAAATAACCATGTTTAGTTTTTGATTTAATTTAAAAGTTATTGCTTGTAGACGTTTTTTAAATCAAAATTATTTCTAATTTTATTTTGTAAACATTTCCTAAACAAAATTTTGATTCGATAATTAATCGAGCTATGGTGTTTAATTAGCGATACCTTCAAATATATTCTTTAAAGAAAAAATTAAGTAAGCAACGTAAATTACCTATTTTCTAAAACGTGCTTAGTGTAATGATTCATTCTACAGTCCTTCTATAAGATAACCCCTGCTGAGACTACCTGCTGTTAGAATTGTAAATGATACCCTTAAGCCCGCTTCACAATGTGCAAACTTTTGTTTACAGAAATTGTGGTGTCCAAGTTTTAAATTTCATGAGTGTACCTAAGAGAAGAAAAAAATGTAAAAATTGGACGACCTACTAGTAAGACAGCACCTACAAAGCTTCTTGCACGTCATTTTCCTGAATTTGTCCCTGCAGTGCCTGGAAGAAAAAACCCGCAACGTATGTGTTTTGTATGTAAGCACACACAAATTGGTGTCAAACATGGAAGAGACAACATATCTTAGGCAGAAAGTCAAAAGGGCATAACTCAATTTTGCCTAAAATACGTTTATTGTAGCAATCGATAGCATTTTTTATGCTTTACAAACTGACAAAAGGTATATCTGAGTTTCTATAAACAGAGCTGTTTTCTACAAGCAAATAGGCATATCTCGCTATTTCTTTTCTGTCGTAAAGCCATAACTAGAGATATTACAATTTTTATAATCACGATATTTCCGTCAAAAAAGCTTATGTACACTTATAAAAACAAATACCTGGAATCAGTTCCGACATAATAGGTCAACTGCAGTTAATCCAAAATTTCTGTAAAAAGTCGTCCTAACAAAAAGGTGTATGTATAGTTATGTCTCTTTGTCGGCTTTTGATATAAAAAAAAAACACTTGGGTTTATTTATACATATACCTATTTGCCGGTACCAAGTTTAAATAAATCACTAGTAGTCGTGTCATTTCGGAAATAAATCGTAGTACTTCCCGGTTATTAAGCAGTAAATTCCCGCATTTTTCTTTTATTGGCATTTCTTCTGTTCTAAGGCGTGTGCAAAGTGCAACGATGAGTTTAAGCCGAGGTGTGAGCAAGCGAACTCAATTACTACTATCTAAATGTGGTAGGTAATTTATTTGATAGAAACGCATAAAAAATGCGTACAATGTTTTTTTTTTAATCTTTAATTTTAATTAGTACTTTGGCTTTCTATAGTAAATGATGTAAATTTTGACAATGAGGCGAAACCAGGTCCATCTAATTGCAATAAAACCGAAAAAAATATACTAATAATGATGCAGATGTATTTTATCCACCTATCGCAAATGAAACGGGCACCTCTGAAAATTACGTTAACAGTTACAAATACGAAAAATACTTTCTATCGCTTTACGGAATGTTTCAAAACGATTTATCTGAGCAAAATTTTACGTTTCTTGATGATTCAGACGACAGTGTTAAAGATCCAAATTACGAATCGAAGAATCTTCAGATTCAGAAGAAGACAATAATTTTAACACCGACATTTCTTCAACTAAAAAAACCCAAAACATTTCTATAAAGACTTCAGTTTCTCTGAATCAAACCAAAACTTCTAAGAAACAAAAAACAAGAAAGAAAAGCCTGTCGCAATACTGGCAAAGCTTATGTTACGGCAAACAATAAGAAGCTCGTCCGAGAAAGGAAAATACAACCTCTAAAAACTAACTGTAGGAGAAGATGCAAAGAAAAAGTTATTGATGAAGCAGCAAGAAATAATTTATTTAATGACTATTGGAACATGGGAAGCTACGACAGAAGAGTATCTTATATTGCAAGTTTAATCAAATGTGAAGATAAAAATTGCAACACTAAGAACTAATTCTACTAAATCTAAAACAGAGAAAAAACTTTTTCATATTTTTTAGATATAAATAATGAAAGAATACAAGTCTGCAAAGAGTGCTTTTCTGCAACTTTTAACGAAACTAATAAATTTATTTTGTTCGTAACCAAGAAAAACTTGCATCACACAGCGGCATACCAGAATGTGACAAACGCGGTAAACATGCGCCAAGTCACAAAATTTCTGAAGTTTCTTTAAAATTGGTCATTGATCACATTAATAGATTTCCTGCTTACGAATCACATTACTCTAGAAGACATACGGACAAAAATACTTGCCTTCAGATTTAACAAAATCTAAAATGTACAATCTTTACCGCGAGGAGCAAGAAAACAACGGTATAAAACCTGTTTCAATAAAAATATACTCGCAAACTGTTGATAAATTAAATCTAAAATTCAAAAAGCCTAGTAATGACACGTGTAACACGTGTGATGTTCTTCACATGAAAATTCAGAGTTGTTCCAATCAAGAGACCAGAGACAATTTAAGAGACCAATTAAGTCAACATCACGCAGAAGCTGAGAGAGCATATGAATGCAAAAGACAGGACAAAATATTTTGTGAGAGCTCTCCAAAAACTAGAGTTATAGTTTTTGATTTACAACAAGTTTTACCGACTCCATATCTTACAACTGGAAAAGTCTTCTATAAAGGCAACTTCATACGTACAACCTTACTATTCATGACTGCGTAACTCAAAATCTTTTCATTTTATGTGGCACGAAGCTATTGGTGCCGAGGTGCAAATGAAATTGCTTCTTGTCTTTATAAATATTTAACAAGTTTGAAAGAAACTGAACATGTTATTTGCTATAGTGATACATGCGGAGGACAAAATAAAAATTCCAATGTCACTGCCATGTTTTCTTATGTAGTGTCCGAAAGCAAAACAATTAAAACAATTGAACATAAATTTCTTATACCAGGTCATACACACATGGAATGTGATTCTGACCATGCCATCATAGAAAAACTAAAAAAGAAGTCCTTTTAATATACATCTCCCCAGGGATTGGTACAACCTTGTACGACTAGCGGGAAGCAAAAGGATTCAAACTAAATCAAATCAACAGTGTGACGGAAACAAATTTACTGTAATTGAAATGAAAAGGGAAGATTTTTTTGATTTTGCGGCCCTGTTAAAAGGACCACTTGTAAACAGAAAAATGTCAGAATCAAAAGAGAAGTTTTCATGGAGGCCAGTAAAATGGTTAAAATATGAGAAAGACTTTGGAATTGTTAAATTTAAAAACAACTTAGAAAAAGACAGTTTATTTGAAACAATAAATTTAAAACGGAAAAGTTCACATTCATCTGCAAGTATTGGTTTGAATATTCTATATGATTCTGACAGACAAATTGAGAAGAAAAAAAGTTAACTTGTTGGAAATCTTAGAATTAATCGACGAAAGTGCTAAGCCTTTCTACAAAAATTTAAAAAGTTCTACTGATGATGGCAGAGATGTAGATCCAGACATTGACAGTTATTTTACGGACGAAGAATTTTAATTTGAAATGCTAACCGTTTATCTTTTCTAAAATTTATAATTTTTATTGTCATAATAAAGTTCAACATCTGAAGATATAAATTTTTTTATCAGCTAAGTAGTTTTAATATTTCCGAAAAAAAGCCATAAGTTTACTTATAACCTTTTGTCAGACACTAAAGAAACTATCACGTTGAAGTTATCTAAACTTACATCTTTTGTCAGAATCAAGTTAATAAAATAAATTAAATTAACTATTATTAAAATTAATTTATTATTTAAATATTAAACTATTGGTACAATAAACTTGTTAATAATAGTCTTAACACCTGAGTTAACTAATTCAAGTAATACAAGATGAAATATTTTGGTGAGGATTGTAAATTAGGAAGTTGAAAACGTTTTTCTCTTTTCCTGTAAAACACGTATTCTTTAGATAACCCCTTTTGACTTCTTGCCACAGATATATCAGTGTGTACAGTGTAACGTAGGTTTATGTATTACAATTACAATTACAATTGTACAATAAATTTAAGCGCAACTTAAAATTAATTAATTTAGTATATTTAAATATTTAGAATGTTGTAGAAATTATGTTTTTCTTTCTTTTTTACGAAACAAATTATAATTGATTTTTATATAAATCACCATTATGCAATTTTTTAATTAATGTAAGTGTAATATGAGAATAGCTATTAACATTTTGTTTTTCATTTAATTCTTTGTTTGTAATGGCATTATCTTTATTATTGTTGTTAATTGTAAAAGGTGATATACCGTTAATTAAGATATTATTATTATTATTACGCCATGCTTCAAAATTTATAATACCGCACAAAATTTTTGAAATTTAGGTTTTTAGATTTGTAATGTTTATTAAATTTTCTAAAGACTTATGTGCTTATTCTCAATAAACCTATATTTTCAGTTTATTTACGTTTCATTCATTCAAAATTGACCAATAAATACCTAATTGTTCTAATTTTCTTACACGAAATAAGTAAATACGTATATATACGCATGCGCACTTCTTGGTGTATGAAAAACGTATATGTACGTGTCATGGCGAATCCGTATATTTACGATTTATTAGAAATTAAATGCGCACAGCAGAAATGTCTCTGTTTAGATAATACCACAGCGAAAAGGTTAAAGCGTAGAATACATAAATACCATCAGTTGTCATCAAAATATTACTGTGGAATTATTGCGCACGTTTAGAGTTTTTGGGAAAAATGCTTCAAATGGGAAAAAGTAGTTTATGCAACAATTTTGAGACGTCCGAAGAAACGGCTTAAACTACGTGTTTACTCATTGATTTACATAATATTATGTTAAAAGCCTACTTTTTTGTCAATTTTCGTTAAAGGCCAGAGGCTATAAAATCGAAAAACAAAAAATTTTGCTTTCGATTTGACTAAAAATTGCGAAAAGACTAATATTAAGGTGTAAAATACAGAAATACTATCAGTTGTCATCAAAATGTTACTGTGGAATTATTGCGCACGTTTAGAGTTTTTCCAAGTCGTTTGAGAAATCATTCTTAATTGCGTATATAAGTCTATATATGGTTTGAGCCATTAATTTAAACATTGCTGTAAATGTAAAATGTGATTTGTTATGCAATGTGGCTAACAATTTTTTTTGTTTACAATTTGGTGGAGATTTATGTTCAGGACAGAATGGCAAATAGTTGTGCAAGTCGTGTATTTTTTCAGGGTAATCCAGGTCAACTTCCAAAATATAACCTATAGGCGAGTCGGAATGGATATTAAACAAGTCAAAATTAATAATTTCGTTATTATTTAACCAATTGAAATTGCCTGTAGGCAAGCAACTAGACATTCCCGTGGAATAAAGATTGTTGAAATTGTAGTACATCAAGTACGCATCGGGAATTGTTGATTATAATTGTTAAATATTTATTATTGGCTTTACTATGACGCACGGAACATTGAAAAAGTCCTCCCCTTATACCCCTCTCTATAAACATTAAAATATATAGACAACAATTCTAATTCGATTTTGGTATGTTTTAGCATAGCATCCCATGCATAAGCAGGAAGACTAATATAGTAAACAGGATCGATTGCGTATGTTGAAACACATCGATGTCTAAAATTTTGAAACACGTCCGCCAGCAAAAGAACATCATATTTTTAGATATAAATCCACATAGTCACCTAAATTTTTATTGAATAAACCCCATACTGTTTCCGCGTGTTTATAATCAGAATCTGAAATGTTCGAGTTTGTTAACTTATCAAAAAAAACGTCTTTATTAGGCAACGCTACAATGTTCGTTAATTTTTTATAACAATCTAAATAACTGTAACACATAACACCTTTTCTCGCAACCAAATTAAATTTATCTTCACACAAATCTGAAAAATTTCGTTTTTAAAACACAAAGCTGGTTTATATCTAAATATGAAGCCAATTTTTCTAAAGAACTATTCAAAAACCTAAATGAATTTCATAATCCAAATCAATATATTTCTCTTTAGTTAAGGGCACTACGTAAATACTCTTGCATTTTTTAACTAGACTCCTTATAAATATATGACCATCAAAATCCGTTAAAGAGTGAAAAACTACAGATATTAGTCTTTTTAGCTAATAATTTAGATTACAACTTTGATGTGTGGCAAAACGAAAAGATCCTCATATATGATCGTGATCTCGAACTTTAATATCGTTTAATTAGAACGTTTTCCCGCATATTCCGCAGTGGGTTGCATGTTTAAATTCTAATTTTTCTACCTTTGTTAGTGGCGACATGGGAACAACTTTGTCGAAATATTTTTTAGAAAATGAGTTTGATATTTGAATTAATTTGTCTATAAACCACTCATTGCAATCTAACCTCCTGTACTGCCTGTGAGTAGACACGCTATCAAAAAGCACAGTGCAAATAATAACCTACGCTAAAGGGTTGGTGATATTGAAACTTATCAATCAAAGAACCGCTATCGTCATCACTTCTTTTTATTAGAGGCATTGAAAATCCGCATATTTAACAAAAAGAAATGAAATTTGATTCGCGTAATTTTAAACGACAGTTGACCCTTTTTTGGCATGATAACTTTTACATTTGTTTAAATTTCTACATTCTAATTTATGTTTTTCCAAACACTCAGAGCTAGAGAAATAATTTAAACAACGGTCGCATAAATAAATTGAATGGTGATGCTTTGTAACTTGTGATCTGACAAGCCGCGATAAATGTTTGAACAGACAGAAATGAAATTGAATACTGTACTTTCAGCTATTATTAGAATCAGTTTCATCTCGGGCTGTGCTGACGCTTGCATTGCTGCTGCTGCCGCAGACATCCCCATCTCAATCAGCCTCGTCTTCACCACAGCTCTCACCATCCTTGTCGATGTCGTCGTCTTCTGGGTTGTAGCGATCCTGTATCATCAGCAGATTGACATGGTTAGACTTCACGTTTGCTGTAAGATACGTGGTCACAGTGATAAACTTTCCGTTCTTCTTCTTTTGGAGCATGTACACATTGATTGAAATATTGTTATTTTGACGCTCAAATTTCGGAATTTGAACCAATGTCATAAGCTGCTTGATGCCTTCCAAGTTTAATTTTCGCTATAATCAGGGTATAAACTAACACGATTGAGGTTTATTCCATTGTGCGGCGGCCAAAGAGCCGCGATAATAGACCAAAAAAACATCCATTGTCCTTGTTTTAAATGTTAATTACGTCGTGTTTAAGTGCGATTTCTCGAGGTAGTTTATCGAAGTTTATTTTGATATTTTGGTTCTCCTTTCGCAGCAAAATGACAAGTCTTCGCCATAACGCAGCTATGCAATTAGAAAAAAATAAATCAAGATACTTATGGTTTAAATTTACTATAAAACTGGTCCTCAATCGGCTCGAAAACGCTGATTCTATGTCAATCCAACGGATTCTGCTAGTGCCGTTCTTCTTTGTTGCCTTTTCTTCTTTTTTAGCTCACAGAATAAAGTTTTATATACCAGTAAATTCGTAATAAACGATTGAATAACCTGCCTTAACGCGTTGCTTTTCAGAACACCATCCTTTTGCACTTTTAATGCCAAACGAACGTATTTGTGTACCAGTTTAAAAAATGTTTCAGTTTTTCTATTGCACTTTTTTTAGCTAATAAATTATAAGAAAATTTTATTTTTTCAATGGCACTTGTTGTTAAAGTATTTATCGACATTTTAAAGTTTATTTTCACTATTATTATATATTCACATTTATTATACCACTAAAATTACGCCATAATTTTTTATGCTCGCACGCGCGGGATGTTAGCACCATCATTGCCTGTAGCTAAACTGCAGTAGATGGATGATAACACCCGTGTCTGGCTTCTTCTTGCCCACCCTCTTGATTGTTATTGGCTTTTGCTTAAAGCCCTTGCGTCGTCGTTAAAATACGGTAAAAGCCTTTTAGGTATGTAATAAAAACGATCGTCAATATCAATTATCACGGCACGACCATATTTACCACCGAGGGCTCAAATATCGTTGATTGCATATTCTTTATGCAGCTTTAGTTCTTTAATTAAACAATTTGCAGGAAGTTCGCATTTAGCTGCTTTATTAAGCGCATTAACCAGCGTCAACGAGGACGACGGCGACGTAAACGATTTTGATGACGACGACGACTTTGTAGCTAATTTAAAGCAGACTGTGATCATACTGTGATCATGCCGCTTACATAGACAATATCTTAACGAATGTGTACTCAACAAACTCAATGCAAACTTTAAACATAGAAATTGATTTCTCCGACCATAATGCTCAATTTTTGACTATTTCTGGTCTATAAATAAAAATTCAAAAAATATTGAAAACTACACATTCATTAGAAAATATAACACAACAAATAATATCACTTTTGCAAATATTTTAGGTTGCGTAAACTGGGACTTTGTTCACAATATTAAGGTTCCAGTAGATTCTATAATGGAAATTTTCTAAAAAACGCTTTTTACACAGCTTATCCACTAACTCAAATAAATACAAGAAAATGTAAAAGTTGGATTACTCATAGTATCAAAAACTCATCAAAAACTAAAAGAGATTTATATATGTGTTTAAAGAATTATCCTGATCCCATATTGAGACAGTATTACATAAAATACAGTAAATTATTGAGACGTGTATGTAAAACGGCTAAGAAAATGCAGATGCACTGTTCTTTACTTAAATCAAACAATGTCATAAAAACAACTTGCCAAATAATTAATAAAGAAATAAATAAATGCCAAAACAATCAGTTAAATATCAAATTAAGTATAAATGGCAGTACCATAGACGAACCAATAAGTGTAGCAAATACCTTTAACGAGTATTTTACAAATTTACCAGCAACGCTACTTTATAATTTAGTGAGTGACGATACTGCGATGGACAAACTTTTAAAACTCAGTATTAAGAATAATAATACCATCTACTTTACTCCCACAACGCCTAGTAAAACAGAAGCTATAATTTCTAAAATAAAGAATACTTCTTAATACTTCTGTTATAAATTTTAGATCTATAGCTGTATTACCAGCTCTTTCAAAAATATTTGAACACGTTCTAAAAGAAATAAATAAATAAATTTTTGTGAAAACCAACATGGTTTCCGTAACAACAAGTCCACATATACAGCAATCAATAATGTTTAGGTACAATATTAGAAAGTATTAATAAGAAAAATTTAGTAGTTAGTTTAAGTTGCGATTTGTCTAAGGCATTTGACTTAGTAGATCACACCATATTAATAAATAAACTTGAATACTATGGAATTAGAAGAAATATGTTAAACTTATTAAAAAGTTACAATACTGGACGACAACAAATAGTCGAAATTAGACACAATAATACGATGCAGACCCGATATTATTTCTCTGAACCAAAATGCGTTTATTACGGTATGCCTCAAGGGTCAATTCTAGGACCTCTTCTTTTTAATATTTACTTAAACGATCTTCCATTCAGTATACCTTTTCCAATTTCTATGTATGCTGACGATACAAATGTAACAATAAGTAGTCATTCGATAAAAGAACTCGCCTTAAACTCAGCACTTGCTCTACAGTCATTAGAAAGCTGGTTAAAAGCAAATCGATTAATCATTAATCTTCAAAAAACTTCTTTATTACCCTTTTTAACTGCTAAAAACTGCGAAAATTTTATCAACACAATTAGACTGCACAATGTCAATCTACAAACTACTACATCAGAAAAAATGTTGGACGTAATAATAGATAACAAATTTAACTGGTCAGAGCACATCCAAAGTATGACACCTAAACTAAATAAAACTATATTTTGCCTGGGTAAGTTAACAAAAATATGTTCCGTAGCTTCTCTAAAAATTGTTTACGACGCATGCTTTGAATCAATGTTGAGGTATGGACTAGTGGTTTGGGGTAATTGTAGTGATTTAAAATACATATAAATTTCAATGCATGTAAAATTTTTTGAGTCTCTTCTTTGATTTTCTGAAGAGGCACAATTAGTTTTGGATTAAATAATGTTATGAATCTATTGTCTCGTGTTTTTTTTAAATTATGTTATATTACAATAAACCAAATTACAATAAGAGGGATGTTGATTCGTTTCCAATATAGTTTTTACAACAACAAATCGTAATATTTTCTTAGCACAAACTTAAGGGTGGGTTTGCTGTTGTTGAGAAGGAAGTATTGGCATCTTTTTTTTTGTCTATAAAATCCCAAACACAACCCAGCACCCACATTAATTTAAAAATGTCTCGTGGACGAAAGTTTGTTGATAAAAAAATTGTATATTGCCCAATAGAGTCCGGGCACGTTTTATCAATCAATTAACTCAGCGATCATCTCAGATTGTGTCACTCCGTCGAATACAATAAAGTGCAACAATTTCTCGAACAAAACGTAGGTAGTGCACCTTTGATTAAATTATTACTATTTAATTTTTATATTCTGCAGGGCGGGGATTACGACAAGCACAAGTCCACCAGACGGCGGCTTCTGGAAAAACTGCAACGTCGAAAAGAGACGGCAAAATTGGTAATAATATAAATCACTATTATTTTTATAAATTTAAAGAAACATTTAAACAATTGTGCATGCATAATTAATTTTTAACTTAACTTTAAATTAAAATACGATTTTTTTATAGCAACAAAACGCTGAAGCAGCGGGAGCAGCGCCGCCTCCTGATATGGACGACACCGATGCAACACCAGCGGCCGCCACCAGTTGTATTTAGTTATTATTATTATTATAATTTTATTTTAGTTTTTATTTTTATTTTTATTTTTTTTAAATATATGGTTAAAACTTTTTATATATTTATTATATATATATAGCACAAAACATTTTATAGATGTTGAATGATCGCTTCATTTTATTCTACCAGTGTGAGAGATAATTTACATCCCATCATATAATTAGGGAACACGTGTGCTTTCAAACAACTAAAGAAAAGATAAACAGGTTAGAAAAGGATGTAATTTTGGGATCCGACTTGTTTAGCTCTCTCGAGACCAACTTAATTAAATCCACCTGTTGTGTCCTATGCATATATAATTAGACAACACTTGCACTTTCGATCATCGAGAGAGATAGTCTGGTTCGAAAAGAACATAATTTCCTGTTTCAACATGTTTGGTAATCTCAAGTCCGACTTAATTAAATCCATCTGCACGACGAGGGGCGGCGTCGGCAACATGTAATTATAGGCGCCCATCGTGCATATAATAATCTCATTATTAAATATATTGCAATTCTAATCATCGCACTCTTATCAACAAGTACTCAAAAAGATGCCCCACCCACAAGATGGCGGGTCTCGACGGCGGCCATCTAACTTCATCAGGGAGGCGGGCGTCAAAAAACCACCTCTAATTATGCAATCTCTGTACATAAACTAATTGCTCATGGTACACCATTAACACCCATAAGACATGCACATATTTACATCAATTATGCATTCATATACCAGTGTACAGAGTGTACCGAGAGCAATTACCACATGTACAGAGACCAATTACTTTATGTACTTGTGTACTGAAAGAATGTACGTACTATCTACGGTGGCCATTGTACTCCATCAGGGAGGCGGCGTCAAAAAAACCACCTCAAATTATACAAAAGTACATGAACTAATTGAACTAATTGCTCTAGGTACACCATGTACGTGCATAAGGATACTTAGTTCGTGTACTTGTCGTCTGCATAATTAGCACCGAGACCAATTACTTCATGTACTTGTGTACCGAGAGAATGTACAGAAAGTATGTACTTTTGATGCTGAATGCCCATACCTCTACTACTTATCTCGTTTATCATAAAAAGTAACAAGTGACTATATGTAAAGAAGTTGATTCCAAAAATTTGTAGTTTTTAAAGTATTCGCAATTTTACAATTTCATCAATAGAAACACATGTATCAGTTACCAAGGCGAGCCACAGAATAGAATGAAGTGGTATAAAAATGTTTTCAACGTTTTGTATAAATCATTTAATACTGTTAGGTAAAGGTTTCTGTTTATAAGCAAAATGTGTGTCTGACGACATCTCGTGTAAAAAACATTGACACGTATGATTAGTATAAACTAAGAAAATGCCAACAGTTAAAAGTAAGGACATGCGAAATGCAGCATCAGGTGTTCTTTCGTTGCGTGTAATGCTTCTGTACAAGTTTTTTACTTGGCTTTATCGACACTCGTGCGTTTAAGGCATTGAAGCTGTTGCTTTAGATAGCGATATGCACGTAAACGCACACATGTCCTTACTTTTAACTGTTGGCATTTTCTTAGTTTCTGTTTATCAAGATATATACGAGCAAATATTTCGCATGTTCTTGATGAAACTTTCTAACATTTGCCATAAATAATAAACAAATTTAAATAATCTTCTTGCGTATTATTCATTTCACCGGCATAATTGTTGATAACTGTCAAATTACAAGGAGCAAGTGACTAATTGACGTTTCTTGAGCACTTGACACTATTCTGTGGCTTGCCTTGTTAACTGATACTTGTGTTTCTATTGATGAAATTGTAAAATTGCGAATATTTCAAAAACAACAAATTTTTGGAATAAATTACCTTACATGAAGTCACTGTTATTTTTTATGATAAACAAGATAAGAATATAAAAATAGGGCGTTTCCATTTAAAAATCGATGTTTGACGAGTTTTTAATAAAATTTTTACCTTCCTTGTTTGACCACCCTGTATTAATATTTATTATAATAGCATAAAGAATCTGTTAAAGTAATTCTTCCTCTACAAAGAAGTCACCTCAAATTAAATAATACGAGTTCCCGTATAGGTAAAATTAATACTTCTGTGTTGGCCTGCAAATGTCACTTTTGACATAAAATCATGAATAAGTCAGAAACGGCTAGACTTAGGTATAGAACATTATACATTAAAAATGTTAAAAATTTGTAGTAGAATATAAAAATGCAAGAATATATAGAGTGTTTTATTTAAAATAAGAAAGTTAATAGTTACTTCCGGTATATCCGGAAGTGCCACCATCTTGAAAATATTTTAGCCGAGTTGGCCTTGTTGACATTAATATGTGACAAAGTTTTCAGAATGATCAGACGTTTAGTTTTCGAGAATCTTCCACGTCCATTTTTATCAAATGCAGAATACTATGAACTATTGAAGACCAGTCGGCTGTCTGCTTATAACTAACTGCTTATAACTTATATAACTAACTTTTGACTGGCTGCGAAATATTTTGACTGCCGCAGCCAGGCCGTCTAGTGCGTCCCTAGCCTAATTCTTTGCTCTAATCGGTTTTAAATTTCACCTGCCTGTGTCTTAACTAAATGTAAACTTCCATTAATTTTAGCTAATTGTTTTAAGCAACTTATTTGAGGTCAACATTTTGTTGTTTAGTTTTTCTACTTTGCTCTTGCATAAAATTCATTACCTGTCCGTAGAAACATCAAATCCATCGTCTTCTGAACTTGAGATTTTACTGCTTGCTCATCGCAATAATCCATTCTTATTTATTTTATTGAACTTAATCTTAATTCAATAAATTATCTTTTCTCGTGTTTCCAGTACAATGTAGATGACCTAGATTTATTTTCATTTTTGCTTTTCTTAAATAATTTTTGAAATAATCTCAATATTTTAACAAAAATTGGTACCGGGGAGTTTTTATCATGTTAAATTTAAATTTGAGGTTAGTTTAGTTTTTAGTTGTTTTTTTTTCTTAAAAAATAAATGATGAATCTTCCTGTAAAATATCGGACACTCATTAAATAACTCCCTGTATAATTAAGTAAAAAGAAGACTTTTGCTGCAATCTACTACGCTAGATTTTTATTAATAACACAGCATCTATTTATTGAATCCCCTAGATCTAGATACACCATTAAAAAATACATACATAGTAAAATTTTTACCTGTCCAATTTGGATAGTTTTTTACATATCCAAAAAACATCTAAATTTAGTGCAAATTAAATAAACTTTTGTTTACAATAAAATAACTGTTTACATATTACTATATTATTAACGTTTAATCTTTATTGCGACCTAAAATGAAATTCCTAATATTTTACTTCTTAATACTTTTCCCACGAATTCTACAACTTTTTAAGATTAAGAAAAAGCGCCCATCGTGTTTTATAACAGTAATACCCTTTTTGTAGGTATGAATTTTTGCAGCTGTTACCGACAATGTGTACATTTGCAACCGTCTTGGAGATAACATTTTAGTGGTGTCATTGACATACTTTAAAAAACCGATTTCAATACATTTTTTAAATTTCAATTCCATCGATGTTTCTTTACTTTGTTAGAATCCGTATTTACAAAATATTTTTTTCGTTGTAAATTGCTACTGTAACGGTAGCAGTTCACAAATAAACAAATAGATAAAATTTAAAGTGATGGATCTAACGATGCAACCTAGAACAGAAGGAACACAAAATTTTGGGCACGAAGTAGCGTACTAAATGCTTGGATGATCCCGAATTTATAAACGTTAGTACAACAGTGTCCGGCTACAGTCGGTGAGATGGGGAAAGTCCTTAGGAGAGCTAAAAGAAATAACTGCTGCATAACGTGGCGCCACCTGCTGGGTAACGGAGAAAAATAAAACCGATCAGCAGAAATTCAACTGATTTTACTTAAAATCTAACACGCTAAAACAATTGCAAATTTCAGAGAGAGAGACAAAAGACACTTAAATATAACACATACAATTTGAAATATTAGGGTTATTCAGTAAGAACGACAAAGTACTGTTGCATAGAACTTGCGTGCGTTAGCAATAACTAAATACTCGTAGTACGCAATCAAATCTGAATTAGTTCAGTTAAGTTTCTCGTTTATTAAAAACGTTATGGATAGCGTACCAATTTAAGATTGGTGAATACGAAACTGGATCTCGGTTCGCGTATCCCCAAAACGTGGCTTAAAAGGAGTTAGTACCGATCAACATTAGCGTGAGAGTATGGAGGCTACCGCTAATCACAAATTGTCTTAAAATACTAAAGGTAAATATTAAAAGTATGACCGCTTGATGTCGCGTGTACTTCGGTTTCGAACGCATGCAAAATATGAATTGGTTTCTTAAAACGATAACTTATCTGGTTATGGTTGTACGTAAAGCTGATAACGAGGTCCTTGCTAACGCCACAGCTACTTGAAGATCGGAAGGAGTTTGCTGGGATATGATAGAAGACCCAATTCTAGGAGTCAAAGTTGTCGTTGTGAACAACGGGCGCACTGCGTGCGAATACCCTTGACCGTAGGAGGTGTTTCGGTCAGGTGTCCCCGAGATCGGCGACAGTATAAATGCAGGCTAGTTATGTATCACAACCGAGAGGGTAATTGCTCGTTCCAGCGTCCCCAGGAATTATCCAGACATACAATAGAGGAAAGAAGTTGAGGTCCCGACACGTGCTAAATCATATGTCGTAATTAGCAATTAATACAACCGCTAAATCCACAAAAATAATAGCAAAGAAACCCACTTACGGCGTAAATAGTCGATATCTATTTCCACACTCAATTATTGCAAAATTATCGAAGCCACATAGCAGTTTATGTTTAATTTTTAGCTTCGTACAGCACGGCTATCCGCACAGGAACAAAGAACGTTTTACAAGATGTCCGCCCGCCGTTTTGAGTCAAAATTTCTACAATGACGATACACCAATCGGAAAATTTGGTTCAAAGCGCGCTAATTTTAATTTGTGTTGCAACGCGCAAATTGAAGATTTTGAACCATAACACTACACTACTTGAAATCGAATCTACTAATATTCCAAGAACCATTTATAATTCGACCTTACATTGATTAAAATAAACAAAAACTCCGGTCCATAACCGAAGCGAAAAATGTGTTGAAAAATGAGCGAAAACAAAAATGAAATACAAGTAGTAGTAAACGAACGGTAGTAGATAACTACTTTATTATGAATATTAAGTGTTATTATGAGTATTAAATCGTTGGAGGTGGGTTAAGGTCGATGATTAAAAATAAAACAGATCCGACAATTGTGTTTTTGACATAAACACACGCACAACTAATTTCGTTTTTTTTCAATAAATGCATATTTTATTAAGTGGAATTTGTTCTTATATATTTATATTACTTTATTAACGTTATTACTTCTTCCATAGAAGTATATTATTCTGAAATAGCGTTTTTGAAGACTGTTTAAGCAAATGATGCGTCCATCAAAATTAATGCGCCTTAGAAAAGAATACGTTCAAGGAATTTTTTGTCTACAATTTGGTATACAATGCTACAAGCAGACTAGGGTATCCGATAACTTGAAATTCTCTTCAAACATTCTTTGAAAAATCACCTGTTTTCCATTATTACCTTGAACATTGCCATCGTTTCGTTATTCAGTAAAAAAATAAATTTCGTTTATGGTTTGAGTATTTTATGAATATCAAGGAAAGATGTTTGGAAAATTATGTTTTCTTGCGTTTTCTTTTCCCGACTTTGCATTATCTAGTTATTTTTAAAACTCAGTAGTTATTTGGTTTAAAATCCAGTAACGATCGATATTCATTCTCAACAATTACATTGAAACTGTTCTGTTGAGAAAGACAAGAAACATTGTGAATGTATATGCAAACTCTAAATATCATTGTACTATAAACTTATATACATTAGATAAATTACCACGAATACGGTCCTATGACATAAACGAAGTTACCAACCATAATTTTATCACTTACCGACATCTGTAGAACTGTAAGACTGGCTGTAAATATATATATACATATATTTTTTTGTTGTACACTTGACGCTTCTTATACATATTATACATGTCTAAAAAAATAAAAATATATTATTATTATTATTCCAAAAAATTACAGTTTGTTTGGGTCATAGATGTGGTAAAAAAATATTTTTTTTGAATGAGAAATAAAATAAAATGAAAAAATTGGTTTTTTTCAATTTATCAAGTTATGTGCAAAAATTATATACAGGGTGTGGCGCGAAGAGTTTTGATTAAAAGTAATGGCGGATAGAGTTATGTTAAAATCTGAAATTACGAAGCTATAGGTTTTCGATGACGCCGAGTTCAAATATAATATTGTCCTTAATGTGGCACTTCCGGTTATACCGGAAGTAGACGTCAACTTTGTTATTTTAAATGGAACCTAGTATTTTTATTTTATTTTCGGATTCTACATGAAATTTTAGATTAAATTTGTGAACAATGTCCTATACCAAAAATGAAGTATTTTCGAGATATTTCGATTTTTTAAAAATTTTGAAAAAATCCTAGTCTACATTGAATACCGATATCTCCATTAATTACGAAGCTAGTGACGTGAAATTGTAACTAATAAACAACAAGCGCTTGCCCGTTAACTCCATGTGTCCAACTCATTGATATTTCATACAGAGTGTTTAAAACTTAGCTGCCACCGTGGCCAATTTAAATCATTTATAAGCTGCTTACTTTAAATAGAACACCCTGTATTTTATTACATTTTTCGCTGTATTTTTAAGCCAATTCGTTTGGTATTAGTATTCCCTATACCTAAATCCAACCAGTTTTGAGATATTTCATTATCTTTGTTAAAACATAACAACACTTGATTATTTCAACATTAGTAAAGGGTAGGCCATGGCTGTCAAAGATTTGATAGTTAGAACGTTAATGTTTATGTTGTTTTGACAGTTTTCTTTACCAGTTTGTATTTCATAGTAAATAATGGCAAATGTAGGGTTTACTAATGATGATTTCCTAAATCTTATTATTATTTACGGCGAGTGTAATAGAATTGTTGAAAGGACTTGTCGTGTTTTTTGCAGAAAGATATCCAAATCGACCAAATGCAACTGGTGATAAGAAGATTGCTTAAAACTGCCGTCAGTTTGGTCAATTTAAGACACAAATTAATAAAAATAAACCACTAGTGGACAATGACATAAACGAAATTAATGTTTTGGGTTATTTTACGGCCTCTCCAAATGCCTCTATTAGAGATTGTGAAAGAGATCTTACTTTGTCGACGAGAACAATTCATCGCATTTTAAAAACACAAATGGAAACCATTTTCGTATCATTTGGTGCAGCACTTAAAATTAGATGATCCTCCTCGAAGGGTGCAATTCTGTGAATGGTTTTAATGAAGACCCAAGAGGATGAAAACTTCATAAAAAAGTTATATGGTGTGATGAAGCAAAGTTTAGCAAAAATGGATTATTTAATCGACATAATTCCCATTTTTGGTCTAATGAAAATCCACATGTTATTAAAGAACGTTCTTTCCAAGATAGTTGGAGTTTTAATGTTTTTGTGCAATAAAAGACGATAAAATTTTAGCAATAAAATTTTATGATGAAAATTTAAACGGTGAAAGATATTGCGACATTTTAGAAGAAGTCATACGACCCGCGTTACATACTTTAAGAAATGGAGAGGCGACTTCAGCTTGGTATCAGCAAGATGGAGCACCTCCTCATAACTTTGGGCGTGTTGCTGACCATCTTTACGACATGTTTGATGATAGATGGATTGCCAATCAAGGTCCGTTTCGTTGGCCAGCTCGCTCTCCTGATTTGGCTCCTCTAGATTTTGGTATTTGGGGTTACATTAAAAATCAGGTATTTTCCAAACCTGTTACGACAAAGGAAGATATGATGCAAAGAGTCTTACTTGCTTTTAATTCTCTAACACCCGACCATATTTCCAGAATTACAAGACGTAGCTTAATGAAAAGGATTCATAAATGTTTAGAAGTAGATGGAGCTAATTTTGAACACTTATTATAAAACTTTATTTGTTTAATATTACATTTAGTTATTTTTGTTTGTAAGTTATCTAATTAAATTAATACAAAATACCTAGTCAACGTTTTTAATGATATCCATAATTAATAATCCTTTCAGGCTATTGGTTACTTTTCAGAATTAATAACTTATGAAAAAATATCAAAATATCACCTTAAATAATGGAAATCATGGCCTACCCTTTACTAATGTTGAAATAATTAAGTGTTGTTATGTTTTAACAAAGATAATGAAATATCTCAAAACTGGTTGGATTTAGGTATAGGGAATACTGATACCAAACGAATTGGCTTAAAAAATACAGCGAAAAATGTAATAAAATACAGGGTGTTCTATTTAAAGTAAGCAACTTATAAATGATTTAAATTGGCCACGGTGGCAGCTAAGTTTTAAACACTCTGTATGAAATATCAATGAGTTGGACACATGGAGTTAACGGGCAAGCGCTTGTTGTTTATTAGTTACAATTTCACGTCACTAGCTTCGTAATTAATGGAGATATCGGTATTCAATGTAGACTAGGATTTTTTCAAAATTTTTAAAAAAATCGTTATATCTCGAAAATACTTCATTTTTGGTATAGAACATTGTTCACAAATTTAATCTAAAATTTCATGTAGAATCCGAAAATAAAATAAAAAATACTAGGTTCCATTTAAAATAACAAAGTTGACGTCTACTTCCGGTATAACCGGAAGTGCCACATTAAGGACAATACTATATTTGAACTCGGCGTCATCGAAAACCTATAGCTTCGTAATTTCAGATTTTTAACATAACTCTATCCGCCATTACTTTCAATCAAAACTCTTCGCGCCACACCCTGTACACAAAAGTTGTAGATCTTTTAATACCGATCGGAGGCTACTTTCGATGAAAATGCCAAAAAAAAATTATTTAAATATCAAACAAAACCTTTTTCGTAAATAAAATACAAGTCGATTTCATAAAATTTATCAAAATTAAATTACTTCTTAAACAGTCGTGTCGAATAAAATTTACTATAATTTTATGTAATAAATTTTCGATTTAACATTTCATTTTTAATTTATGGTAAAACTCTTTCAGTGCAATATCTCATGATGGTCTTTACGCAAGAGCTACAAGTTCTACGGTAGAATCTTTCAAGTCAGTAGAGTTTAGTAGTACGAACAAAAACATTTATTTATGTTCATATTAAGGTAATATTTAAATCATGTTTTCATCTGAACTTTCACAGCATCACGCGTATTTTTGCATTATCATTGTTATACTAAATTTTTTTTTAAATCATTTAAAACCCTTCGCCTGTCAAGTCCAGTTTTTTTTTTGTAACGTCAGTTATTGCTTTTTAAGTGAAACCAAGCAGTGGCAATATGTGTTTATTTAAATTAATTTCATTTAAAAAAAAATCGTACACAATGGAAGTATCCGGATTTACTACAGTATAAATCTTTAGTTAATATAAACTTGTTCTTGTTGTTGTAACTAGTGCAGCTTGACGTAAAGACGTGTAAAATAACGCTCCGAAATTAAACCAAAGTTGTGGAGGTTTCGAGCGATTTTACACCGTAAAATTATGAAAAGTGTACTTGTTTTAAAAGTGTAAATGTATTTAGAAGAAATAACAACAAACAAAGGTTAGTTAATTAAGAATTATCAAAATCAATTTAATGCAAAAGAGTCAAATAAATTGAAATATCAATAACTGTACCGTGACCTCCGAGGGGACGAACCAGGAAACGGTGCTTATCAGAAAGTGATATCGTAAATATAGACAACGCTAAACTCCATCTACACGCACTACAGTGTAGGCAACTAAAACTACACATACTTGTATATAAGGTAGTATTACAGAAGAAGGGAGGAGGAAGCGTTGGGCCGAAGATGAAGAAGAAAGCAGTGACAGATACAAAAAACCAAGAAAAACAACTAAATCTCCTAACAAACATAGAGAAAGCTCACCAGATAACCTTAAAGGAATGATGAAGGATCTAACAAAAGAAGTGAAAGCTATAAGAAAAGTTCAGATAAACTATAAAGAAGAAATACAAAATTTAAAAAGGAAAACGATGAAATGAAGAGTAAAATAAAGCAACTCGAAAATAAACTAGAAATTATGGATAAACAACGGAGAGAAAAGAATATCGTCATTAGAGGTCATAACTTTAAGAAAAATGAAGGAGCAGCGGAAGTATTGAAATTTATAACAGAAACACTGAGTGTAGATGTGAAAAAAATCAATGATAAACAAGGTAAACAAACAGTAACTATAGCTACAATAGACACATTTGAAGGCAAAGAAAGTATCATAAAAAACAGAAACAAACTGAAAGGAACACACTGCTACATAAAAAACGATCTAACATCAAACGAAACAAAGTTACAAAAACAACTCAGAGACATGGTAAAGTTGAAAAAGGAGAAAGGAAATAGAGTAAAGGTTGGATACCAAAAATTTGCATTAACGACATGTGGTGGAAATGGAATAGAAATACAGATAGATTGGAGAAAATGGAAAGAAAAATGTTAACATACAAAAAACTAACAGAAAAACACAGAACAAAAAACAAATAGAAACAAAGCTAGCAATGGATAAGGACAACGATTTGGATATAATACAAGTAAAAATAAACAGGAAGAGAAAAAATGTACTGAAAACTGGTACTTGGAATATAAGAAGCCTCAATGGAAAAGAGGACGAATTAATAGATGAATTTGAAAAAGCAGATTTAGACATATTAGCAATAAACGAAACGAAAAAAAAAGCCCAAGGAATAATAGAAATGAACAAACACATATTATTTTATAGCGGCGTAAAAATAGAAGAAAGGGCAGTAGAAGGGGTGGGATGTATTATTAGTGGTAATAGTGTATGAACTCAATGAAGACGAATTAGCTGCGAAGAAAGAAGAATTCTGGAAAGAGTTAACATCTACAATTGAAACAAAAACAACAGGATAATAATAATGGGGGACATCAATAGTCAATAGGGAGGAACAATAGTGAAACAATGGACGTGATAGGAGACATGTAGAAAATTGTACGAACAATAACGGAGAACGAATGAAATATTTCTGCAGAGAAAAAATTTTATTATAACAAACACATTCTTTATGCACAAAAACATACACAAGTACACAAGAGAAAATATAAACAGAAATGAGAAATCTATAATAGATTATGTACTAATAAACGAACATAGAAAGGAAATTTTAGATGTCAGAGTCAAAAGAAGTGCTGAAATTTTCAGTGACCACTATCTATTAACGGCAAAAATACATATAACTACCGACAAACAAGATGAAAGAGAAATTCGACATAAGAGAAGAATAGTAAATAATACAAATGTAGCAATCAGAACATACAGACTGCAAGAAAACAATGTTGCTAATAAATATACAGAAGAGGTAGAAGAAGCAATATTATTAATAAATGGATGGGAAACCATGGATCTAGAGAAATGCTGGAATACGTGGAAAAACATCATTATATCGAAAGCAAAACAAACATGTGATATAATAATGCACAACAAAAATAAAAACAAACAAAATGGTTGAATGAAAAAATAAAAACGGAATTTAAAATTAAGAAAGAATTATGGAAACAACACCTTGGAAGCAGATCAAACACGAACTATAATAGATATAAACAACAAAGAATAAAACTAAAAAAAATGATAAACGAGGCAAAGAATAAGTCCTGGGAGGAGTTTGGCGTAAAATGGAAGAAGACATGCAAACAAACCAAAAGCTCTTTTATGTCATTAAAAATTCAAGAAATAAGGGAAACCAGTTAATAAAGCAAGTGAAACCAAATAGGTAAAGCTGGGTCATGATAAAGTAACATCTGAAATGGAAAACCTTGGATAAACATGCTATTAAACATCTATAATAAAGCATGGGCAACGAAGGACAAATACCTGATGACTGGAAAAAAGGTATAATAATACCCATATATAAAAAAGACGATAACAGAAACTGTGCAAACTACAGAGGGATAACACTACTAAGTAATGTGTTAAAGGCGTATGAATACATTCTAGAAAACAGACTAAAGAGAATAATAGAAAACCTATTGAGCAAAACACAAAGCGGGTTCAGGAAGGGGAAAAGCACACAAGATCACATTTTTACCATAAAACAATTAATAGAAAAAACAAGAACAAAGAATACAGAAGCATACATAGCTTTTCTGGACCTAGAAAAGGCATTTGACTCAATAGCACAAAGAACAATATGGGAATCGTTAGATAGAAGACAAATTGACCGATAAGAGGAATACGAAGCCTATATGAAAATAATGAAAGTTATGTAAGAAAAGACAACATAAATACTGAAAGTTTTGATATAAGAGATGGACTAAGGCAAGGAGGAGTAATGAGCCCAACACTGTTTATTATAATTATGGATGACATAATAAAAACAGTACAAAACAAAATAAGCAAAATACACATAAGATACCTTAACCTTGAAACAGTGTATGTGTCTGAGTGCGCATTTGCAGACAATCTTCTAATATGTGCACCAACAGAGAAAACTTTACAAGAAAATTTACTTATATAGGAAAACGAACTAGAGAAGAAAAATCTAAGAATCAACATCAATAAAACAAAAGTAATGATGATAGGCAAAAACAAAAAAAAATATTAACATAGAACTAAAACAAGGTAAATTAGAACAAGTAGAGGAATGCAAATGATATGAAATAGAAGGAAATATAGAAAAGAAGTGAATGAAAGAATTAACAGCGCATCAAGAGTATATCATTGTTTAAAGAAAACTATAATAACGAAAATGAAGTCAACAGAAAAAAACTTACTGTTTACAAAACAATATTTAGACCAATCCTTATATATGGGAGCGAGAGCTGGGTGCTAACGAAACCCCAAAAGAGTAGAGTGCAAGCAATAGATATGAAATATCTAAGAGCAGTGAAAGGAGTAACAAGAAAGGACAGGATAAGAAATCATACGATCAGAGAGGAATTAGACATCAAACCAATACTCAAGGTTATAGAAAGAAACCAGCTGAAATGGTTTGGACATCTAAACAAAGACACAAACAGGCAAGTTAAACAAATTTGGGAAGCAAGAGTACAAGAAATGAGACAAAAAAGAAGACCAAGAAAGACATGGAACAAAAAGATAGAACTAATATTAAAGAAAAGAAACAAAACCTAGATTGAAGCGAAAAATAGCATGGGCAGAATTTGTATATAAATCACATTATTGTACTGGATGACCCAATAAGACTGTTCCTCGGCCATATCTCGGGAACCGTTCGTCATATGACTTTGGTGTAAAAATAATACTAGGTAAATTGCATTTTCTATAAATTTCGACATAATAAACAAACAATTTTTTTCACATTTGTAAAGAGAACCAGTTTATCTATCATTTTCGTAAAAACAAAAGTTCAGTTATTTCAAAAACAAAGATGGCGGGGGGGTGTTCAATTGTTTTTGCAATAACCTGCTTTAACTTCTTAACGGTTTGACCGATTTAACAAATTTGGTATCGTTGAAAAGAGCATTCCTTAAGCAATAAGAATCAATATAGTTAATTTAGTAAAATACTTCTCCCCAGAGGGCAAGTTTTGACACCATGACCCAAATTAAAAAAAATCAAAAAATGAAATGGAATGATATGATTTTTTTTTATGATAAAAGTAGCCAAATAACATCCAAATAGGCCAGTGAAAACCATTTTTCCAAAATCTCGTTTCTAACCTCAAATATTGGGAAAATGAGAATAATGGATGTTTGAAGATCGAGGACCACGTGGTAAATTTTCTAAAACTATTAAAAATTTAGTACAAAATAAATAAGATGTTAAAGAGACAATTGTGAATCTAAATAGAATTCATTTAGGTATAATTTAAAAAAATATGTATCATCAGAACTTTCATGTTGCTTCAAAGGAACTAAACGCATTTTGAACTTATTGTCACTTTAATATTACTCTGTAATTCTAACCTTTTAATTTAAAAACCTAAATAGGTATACTATATCCGAATTCAAATATGTCAGACCATATATTTTGGAACCATTTACAAAGATTCTTTGTAAAATTTGATGCCCCAAATGTATTACTTTGCGTAAAGTTTAAGCTATTTTTTTTTGCAATATGTTGTGTGGTCTTGGAAAAAGGAAAGATAGGTAGGTAGTTCAGTTTATCTTTGCCAAACAAATACTGGTTGATTCTTATTTTTTCTTTTGAAACAAATACTGGTTGATTCTTTTGCTTAAAGAACGATACCAAATTTGTTAAAATCGGTCAAACCGTTAATAAGTTAAAGCAGGTTATTGCAAAAACAATTGAACACCCTCGCCATCTTTGTTTTTGAAATAACTGAACTTTTGTTTTTACAAAAATGATAAACTGGTTCTCTTTATAAATGTGAAAAAATTGTTTGTTTATTATGCGAAATTTATAGAAAATGCAATTTAAAAATTTAAGATGCCAGTTACGCCCTCTGGTGGTCATTTTAAATACTAATATTTTTTTTACACCAAAGTCATACGACGAACGGTTCGTGAGGATATTGTACGCATAGAAATGCACTAAATTGTGTTAAAATTGCAATTCAAATTTTTGATGAAAAAAAGTGAGAAATAAGGTTTGGTGTTTTTAATTTTTTTTACGACATTGAGTATAAAAAAAATTCGTGAGTGCTGATTAATTCATTTTCCTGCAAGTTTGTAACATATTAGGAGCAAAATTATTGATGATATGCAAAACAAGATGTAAAAGTATAGATACCTAATGCATTTAGATTAAATATACACAAGCACGTGTACAATAAAACAAACGCTACTGGGTTAATTAAAGTACTGCGGGTATCGGAAGGTGCTAAAGGAATATTGAAAAGCTACTATCAACGATAAAATTATTTTGTCTACTTATACACCTGAAAGTAAACTTATGATAGAGTAACAGTTGCATTTTCATTTGTAGTAGGGAAGGTAACCTACACTTTTAGATTATTGCATCAAAATTCAAAGAAATCTATATTACCGACTTAACTTATGTCATTTCTACTTATATTAGCCTCGACGTATTCGAAAGCTATTTAATTTTTTTTTATTATTTTTTATTCCTGATTTATTATTTCATTCTCCTTTTGTAGAAAAACTGGCTAAATATAGTATTAATATAGGACTTATCATTATAGTAGTGATATTTCACCGTTTTTAAACAAATACAAAAAAAGAAAAAAATCATCGATTATTTTTTATTGAACTCCAAGTAAAAGCTTTTGTATTAACCGACAAATGTAAAAGTTTTAATTTTTCCAACTAAAACTTTTGGAAATCTATTATAGATAAAAGAATATACAATTAACATATATCGGCAATAAATAAAATCATATACAAATAAGTGATAAAAATGTATAAAGGAAACCTACACAACCTTGTTCATCCCTCGAGATCATGTAAAATGTGGGGGAAGCGTCGGGACGCTGGATATGGAATCAGTAGTAGCGGTGAAACGGTCCGCGACGTTTGTTCTAAACGTAATCGGTCTAACATTTAATTGAGGATAATTACGTGCAGTGAAGTTTGTTGAAAAAAAAATAAACAATTTATATTATTTGGCTGCGTCGGAGGCGTGTGTTCAATGTATGTATATTTTCTCACTTTAATTTGATTAAACTTTCCAACAACTTTTTGGTTTTTAAGATTGAGGAACTTTACATTTTTAACCAATTTATATACGTTAACATTTTCTTGACTGAATTTAATTTTTTTTAAGTGGCTAAAGTAATTATTCTCTTTATTCATTAATGTATTGGTATAAGAGTTGGAACTTTTGTAACTTTGCTAACAAAGAACGGCAATTAGATCTCCTCAATTGTTTTATACTATAAGAAAACTGAAAAAGTTTATTACATTTTAGTTTTCTCGCTGTATCAACTCGATATTAATATGTGTGGGATTTTTCAGGCTGGCAAAAGCATTTTTTATTATAATTATCACCCATATTTTTTATGAACAATACGTCCCAAAACGTAGGTGTATCATAAAATATCTGCCGTAATAAAATTTAATAACCTTTTTATACTAATCTCGATTTCAAAAATATACAACCTTAATGTAAAAATAATGTGATAAAGCATTAATTTTTTTTTGTTATTGTTAAAAGGAAATCATTGATTAATCTTTAATTTGTTAATTTGCTATTAGTGTGAATTTTTTAATGAATTACAACGTGGTTAATTAAGATATTGATGAAATTACTTCGATGAAAAATACGTCAGCTTGGAAAACTTGAATTGTAATTAAAAGTAGAAATAAAATGGACTCAAACAGGCAGTAAGTTGACTATCGTCAAAAATTCAATAAAATATGGATGTTATTTAAAAGCGTATCTGAAAGAGAATTTTTTCTTTAAGTAGTTATTCTCGCGCCCTTAAATCTGCAACGAGCACTTTTTTTAAATATTTTTTTTAAATATCCAACTTGTTATTTTAACCACACAACGTCTACCACTAAAGGTACGGGATGCACTACAGCCTAATAGTTATTTATGGTACAAGTGTGTGAAGTAAGACTTTTATGCACGATTGCGAAGTTTAAAACACGAACCGCAGGTGCATAATAAAATACGTACACACAATTTTTTTTTATTTCGAGTGTTGGTTGCCAAGAACCTTGACAACAGAAATAGTTTAATAATGAAAGTCCCATTTAAATTGCATAGTACTTTTACACACGATTATATTTTTTTACGTCCAATTTAATTAAAAGTACTATTTCACACACAATTATTTAGTAATCAATGTGCTATATGTTAGACGTAGATAAAAGGCTTATTGTGCTCCCCTTGGTTATTAGCTGACGTGCTAAAATCTATAGCGTGCACTAATAAGTAAAAATCTATGGCTGTGTACAGGTTCAGCTCTTTTGACAGCATTTTGTTGCGCCGAAAAATTTCAGTATACCGGGTGTTCTTTGCGAGTTCATTCGCTAATTGCTAGACGACTTAGCTTTTGTTTTTTCCACAAAACCCGGATTATGACCTATCAGAGTACTGAGTGCATTAAAGCATTCAAGCAGCAGTGTAGATAAAACTATTTTCTTTGTGAGAGCACTCAATGCCGTCTACACGTACGACGGTAGTTCTTTTCTATATCGATTCTTGCACATTTGATGATTTCATAGATTTCTGCCTAAAACACAGAAGCTAGGCTGCATCTTCTCTTCTCTATTATTTTATATGTTTGATCCGGCCTCCTCCACTGATTTAGAACCGCCCGTGTACTAAATTATACCGTCATTCGGAATTTTCTATTGTGTTTCCAGTTATTTCGATCAAAAATGGTTACATTAAGGAATGCATTGTCAATACACTTTCACCATGTACTCACACTTTATTTGAAGTAAAGGTCCTCCAATATTTAACCAGCGCCTTAATTTGATAATGACCGATAATACCTGAAGCCTGTAAAACGACAACATACCCTCCCCTCTGTTTGTATAGAAATATAATGACTAGCATACTTCCAGTGCTGCAGTAGACGTAGTCTTGAGCGCCCTTATACTTAAACAGGCAAGTTTTTGGACTTTGTCAGTCTCAAAATTGTACATGATCATTGACTACTATACACTAGCAGTAATAGCAAGCCTGACCACTTTTGTATACAGCCAGTGTACCATTCCTGATCCCTCATTGTTTGTTATACATTCGTCTCACAACTGCTGGCGTAATCTTTGATTTGCGTATGACTTTTGCGATATGCTAATTACTCCCAAATATTTTACCTCCCTAGTCGTAGCTATTTCACAACGATTTAGAAAAAGAGCGGTCTTTTGGGATCAGACTTTTAGTCCTTCCCAAACACACCATTTACTTACCACATTCAAGGACTATAAACTTTCCTTTCACTAATATGGCAAAGTCATCTGCATATCCTAGTGAAAGGAAACCTTCTCTTCTCCACCCTGAGGACATCCGTCAGTCACCCTAGTTGTCAAAGTATGCTTAGAAAATGTTGTAAGTACCTAGTTCCCCAAGCAGGAGTGAACCTTCTTTATAGGAGTTTCGAAAGACATGCTAAAGTGCAAAAAACACCTTGTCCTTTATTCAGTGTCGACGTTTTTACTGACGAAGGTTGGTCTCTGTCAAGACATCTAAAAAATTTGATGATAGTTAAACACTCTCATAAAGTAGAAAAATCTTTGGTCCAAACATAAAAATTACTAATTTTTAATTATTGACGTCGACAAGTAATAAAAGACAAGGTGTTTTTGCACTTCAGCATCACATTCAAAACTCCTATAAAGAAGACCCACTCCTGCTTGGAGAACAACTTTAATTAAAAAAAAATATAAGGAGTTACAACAACGTTGTAAATACCTTTGTCTTAGTATTCTGTCAATTCACCTGCAGCTAATACCTTTCACGCCTCATCTCCTCAGGGCCGTGGTTATGGAATTTAAAAATGTATTGTCAAAAGTGCCTTTTATGTCAAAGAAAATCGCTAACATAATCTGTTTGTTATCCAGAGCATCCTTAACCGTACTACTTAGAATGCCGAGGACTGTCTCTGTAGATCTTTCTGGAAGATATGCCCATTGATCTTGGGATCTATTCTCTAATATATCCATCCATAATTTTTTCTATTGTCTTTAGCACAAATGACTGTTTGTCACCCATTTGACTCTCTTTAAAGGACCTTCCTTAGATGCTCTGTTAGCAGTTACACCTACCCCCTACCTGGTCTAGTGTAGTGAGTTTCCTCTTGGAAACTGGGTCTAAAGATGTGCACTTATAGTTTTCTTCTTGTTTGCGCTTTGCGTTGTATGGTTTAAAGTTCACTTTGAGAGATTTATAGAGCCTGATATTGTATGGAGTAGGTTTGATGTCCTCACACTACCTTCTCTACAACTACTCATTCCTATAAGCTTTTCACATTCTTGTTACTTTTACTTTATTGAAAAGTTTTCTCACCTGCTTCCTCTGACGTTCTAAGGCGCTATTCCACTTTTCTGGCAATGCACTTTAAAGTCGGAGGGCATTTGTCATTGTAGGCTAATGTTGTTCCATTTGCCGTTTGATATAAAACAATTTCCAGCTGAATCTTATTGTTTATTGTATCTAGTGTGCCAGATAAGTTTTCGTCTAATCTAGTCCTATAGACTTCCCAGTCTGTTTATCTAGGGTAGCGGTAACTTTCAGTTTTGTGGTGTAGTTCCATAATTTCAAATCTAATGTGTCTGTGTCGTAACAGCTTACTTTATCAGACACATGTCATTTCCTAACAAGATTACTAACATACCTAGTATCTATTGCTATATCGTTTCTGTTGCTTATTACAAAGAACAATTTTTTTACCAATATTCAATTATGTTCCCATAAAAAAATTCTACAAATAACTCACCACTCAAATTGGTGTTCGAGCTCCTCCAGATTGTGTGGTGAACATTGGAGTTACATCCGATGATGAGCTGCGTTCTCTGTTTCTCAGAGCTCTCCACTAACTAGTTCCTCCATCATCATGTTGGGCCAGATGTCTTCCTAGTAAAGATAAACTAATCCCTCAACGGTACGAAACAATTTAAATGCCACTATGTCCTGTAAACAAAAGTTAGTTAGTGGCACCCAAGCCCATAATTTTATTCTTGCATACCCAGCATCCTTGAATAAAAGCAATGTCACAAGTTCTTCACTGCCTCTACAGTTGGTTGCCGTTGCGTTGAACTGCAATCAAATCCGTAGGTTTCCCTGCTTTCGCAGGGGTGCTCGATAGCTCAGTTAATCATTAGGACTGAGAGACTGAGAACCGAGTACCCTGAAACTGCGGACGGTTCGGACTACCCGATAATGTGGAATCCTCAACCGTCGTCTGCTTATACAGGATCAGATTTCATTAGACATTAAGATGGATGGCGTCTGTTCACAATATGTGTGTTCCTTGGAACTTGTTTCTAAGAAGTGGACGTGGAAAAGTCTGAGGTGCCTCTTTAGGTTAGTGCTAGAGTCACTCACTTTCTCTTTTTGTGCCTTAGAGAGTGTGCTTCTAGGCAGGTTCTTAGATTCCTCTGCCGAGAGTGGTTTCGAAGTTGGTCCAACTACGTCTAAGGACCCAAGGGTCGTCTCCGTAGCACACTTAATCTCCATTGGTGTAATTTGTTTTTGTTCTTTGATCCTACTAGTAGTGGGGAAAGAAAGGTCGCTATCCCTGAAACCTCAACTGACATAGAAGAGAGGTCGCCCAGTATCGCAAGGTAGAACCAGTAGGAACTGATCTGCTATCCAGCCACGCATTCACTTGGTCTAGCCCATCCACCGTAGGATTTAGCATTTTGATAATGAGGTTGTTTCCCTGCGATACAGGCGGTAAAACCCACAGTCAGCAACGGAAGTTTGCAGTATAATAGTGGTTAGCTCTGGTTAAGAGCGTCTTACTGGTATAGTTAATCTTTGTGCAGGTTTTAATCCCCGATACGACAACCGGTCCAAAAAGTTTAGTACACGGTCAGTGCTTTTACGTGATTTTTTTTCAACGCCCACATTTATCACACTCACTAACCTAGTACTCTCATTTGGATGAACGGGCATGCATACTACACAGCTGCTTTACGCGTAACTGCTATTTCACAGTCTTCTTTTTTGCATAGCTGTGTACATTCAGCCTCACCCTAATATCTGTCAACTTTTGCTAAGACACCTTATACCACAGTACTTATTTACCTTATAAATTTTAAATGCAGATCGTCAAAACACAACTTACATGTTAGTAACTGACAAAGAGTAAGCGGTAGGTACTCTAATTCGGTGGTTTTATTTATATCTTTGAATGTACTACACATTTAGGAAACACATGAATATAGATAACAAATAGTTTTACTAAATTTGATTATAATCTGTATGTAATATAAATAATTTGGTTTTTTGGTGGGATTAAGTTTAGTTTTATGCAAATAAAAATGTGAGACAAACATGACACCATCATTAAAATGTGACAAAAAAACGTTGCCTGCTGATCTACCAACTGGTCATTAACAATACAAAAACGAAGCGAGGATCATATTCATCAAGACATCATTCAAACAGGCGTTTTTATAAACATGCAATTGCAAGTAGACCTTAGAGTTTACATTAATCATAAAAATTAAATATACCAACATAGCCGGTGCTAAAGCACCATTTTCTTCATTTAACATAGAAAATTAATGAAACCAATATACCTTCTTTTATGAAAATACAAAATTAGAACAAATTTTAATTTTGTATTGTATTACCACTGCTGTATTTTAACTTAATCGACTTTACAAAATGTAAAAATTGTTAAAAGTAAAACATAAAAATATTAGAAAATAAAATATCAAATTAAAAATAAAAATTACCCTGAATTTATATTGACGTAATTACATTAGTTGTTTTATACTTGCCCACGTTGGGCCAAAAATGTTATAATTTTATTTATTTGAGAAAATTTTCAAAATGCGGTTTTCATTTTTAAACCCTCATCCATATTTAATTTTCAAATTCAAAACACTACAAATACGACATATATCTCAATTTTGAGTACGTCAAATATTATACTGAAATTATGCTTCTAGCTGAAAAAGTTTGTGTTAGTGGAAAAGTATTAAATTCTATAATTTATTTGTAAAATAACTTCACAATATTGCACAACCAGATGCAGTTGAAGTTTCATAAGATTCTATTCAAACTACTTTTACGAGTTTTAATGATATAACTAGCAAACTTTAATCACTTAAAAGATGTCTTCCGGAGTGTCGCCCGATTTAATTAATGGCCGTGTTAAGTTTTGAATTAAAGTTTCATGTCACGCATTTACTACCTAAAAAGTTCTTCTTAGTTGCATTTAAAAAAATGTTTTTCTTTCGCTTTGAATTAGTTGCCTTAAGATGCTGTAACTTGAGAAAGATAATTCTTAGTCTTCACCCAAGTTTACGCTTTAAATGTCACTTAGCAAAGATGTCCAAACTTTAACAATAAAATTTTAATGTTTCGTTGTAATGAATTAAATATGTTCGTTCCAAAGATTCTACATCAAACGAATAACAAGAGAAGACATTATTTAAAGTACTTAAATTTAGAATTAATGCATTACTTCACTTGTATTCTTTCTTTAAAATACAAACCAAAATTGTTGTCATAAATTAAAAATATAATGTTTTTCTATTTGCGTAGTTGTATTAATGCATACTGAAAATTGGACGTTGAATTGAAATTGAGTTATTGCTTCGTGACGATTTACTTGAGATTCTAATGCCACTCTCTTACTGTTATAAAAAATTTTGGTTGATTAGAATTTTTGTACTAATTTCTGTTGAACTTGTATTATCTTTAAATTTAAAATTGAATTAAAATTTGAGATTAATTTTTGTTTGTTGAATAATATTTGAAATCTCAAACTCAAATAGCATTCTGACATTTCTTTTAAAAATATTAGTTTAATTCTAATATTTGCACTTTTCTTGGTAGAATAGAGAGGACTTTGAGACAAATGAGAGTAATATCTTTAAATTGACCGTTGAATTGAAATTTAAATTAAAATAATTTTTGGTTCATTTTTTGAGATTTGAGACTATAATGCTACTCTGAAATTGGTTGTATTGCTATAGAAACTTTTGTTTAGTTGTAATGTTTGAACTTCATTTGTAGAATTTAGACAAAATTTTTACAACCTTTAGACTAACGGTTGAATTGTGATTCGAGACAAATTTTTAGTTCGTTTGCTTCATTTGAGAACTGAGACTTTATTGGAATGCTGACATTTTGTTTATTATTATAAAATATTCGGTTTGATTGCAAGTAAATAAGTAAATAACTACCACGAGACAAATGAGTAATCACTAAATTTTGAAAGTGAGATTTATCATTAAGTTTTAGTTTGTGGAGTTTAATTTGAGATCTGAGGCATTGAATTTTTTTAAATTTTTATAAAAGAAATTTTAATTGTTTATTTGTAGAATTTAGTAAGCAACGCCCACTAGGAAAATGAAGCTTCACTAAATTTCTATAACCTTCAGATTGACCGTTGAATTATGATTCAAGGCGGAGTTTTAGTTCGTATGTTTCATTTGAGATAAATTTTCTGCAATTTTCTTTATTACTATAAAAAAAATCTGTAAGTAACAAAAAAACTTTACTTTTTTTACTCAAAATATTTTTTATTTGTAAATTAAAAAACATGACAATTAGCCATATTGTTAACCTTATGTTGGCAATGTGATCATATATAATAATGACATTTTATTCACAATCTGGTCACAAAAACAGCAAAGCTATGTGACTAGGAAGAGAGGGCAAGTGTTGAATCATTCGGTTGACTTCTGTAATTTTGTTGACCATCACCTGAGGAATTTTTTCGTCGGTCAAAGAAGCTCCCAAGAGCATAACGTCGTCCCTCTTCAAAATTTTGATTCCTGAGAGAAGGATAGCGATTGCTTCCACCTATTCTTGATTCTCGTCTCCAGTCACCAGGATTTCACACTTTTTGGGGTTAAGGTGAAGACCCTTGCGCGGCTGCAATGACCAATTGAAGATCCTCGAATACTACTTTTCCTTTTCGCCAAGTGTCCCATCATCCAAGTATCATTGATTCAGTTCAGATTTTAGAGATTCGACAAAGGGTGAATGCTTTTGTAGAAAAGTGACGAAAAGCACGGATCCCTTTGTTGTAATCCGTCCTCCGAGGGGATAATGTCGCCACCATAGAATAGGTGAGTTGGAGCACTGTATCCCAGATGGGTTAGTTGAAGCATTATAGGGAGAGTTTTCTCAAACATTATTGTCCTGATGAGGGAGTTGTAGGCGTTTCTAAAATCTAATTTCAAAGTAAGTCCCTGAACATTTCTTGACAGAAATAGTCTGGTGGTGTGAACCACTGCCTCAGATCCACCTGGGGTTCCAAATCCCATCTGGTTTTGGCGAAGACTAGGACCTATTTCTTCAATAGCAATCTGACAAACTAACTTACCAACAATTCGTCTTAGGGTGCACTCCACGGCTATGGGGCGGACTCCTCCTCCTTTTTTTCCAGGGCCGTAAGGTTTGCTCCAAATAGAAACGGAACAATGAAGATAGGGACATTACCAGCCAACATTAGATTAATCACTTGAGTGAGGGCATTCAATAAGTCATCCCCTGCTTGGCCAGTCAAGCGTGAGGTCAGGTCCTTGAGATGGGCAGAGCTTAGTCCATCCGTGCTACTTGCACTGCCAGGAAAAAAAGATTTTAGGGTCTTTGACACTGCTTCCTGGTCTACCACCGGTGCTGTTGAGGTTAGCGTTGGGGGTGTAAAATCCCTAGATTGGCTGGGGTGCATTGCTTTAAGGGCTGCTAGAGTTTCAGGGGTACTAGGTGCCACACCCTCCGAAGAAGATAGGAGGCGTACTGCTCCCCGAATATTTCTCTCCGACATCTTGGATTGGACCTGACGTGTTAAAATGACCGAAGGGTCCCGTGGAGATAAATTATTCAGAGGCCTGTGTGAGACTGGGTCAGGTTCTAGGTCTCTCGCGTGCCATCGAGGCCAGGTTTTGACGGATCTTAGTCGTCAATGACTGATTTTGGCCTCCATTGTCCTTTGAATTCCCAGTCAACACCACAAGGGAAAAATCAGCAATTCTTGCCATGAGTGTTCATTATTTTTTGTGGCACATTCCGATAGTATGTTGGCAAGTTCTTGGGGAATGGGCAGCCGAACGGATTGGGGGATCTTCTTTATTGTCCGTGCACTTTCCTATACTTTAGGAAACCGGGCGAGGAAGTCGGTGTCCTCAGATTGAACAGGTGTAGTGGCCTGACTAGAATTGGGTCCATGAGATTTTGCCGTCATGTGTATCCGTAAACCTCTAAGGGTCCCAAAAGATTTTCCACACACGTCACAGGTGATTGTGTTTTCTGGCATTGTTTATTTGGAGAGCTTAACTTGAGATACACACACAAAAACAATTTTCTACCCTCCACAGTCACTGTTGTACCTGCTTTGCAAACACTGACACTGCATTTTCTATTCAGTATATGTAGATTTCCCGATAACGTAAACACAGTTTGCCTAGAGTCAACCCTCCGGACGGATAGGAAAAAAAATTAAACCATAAAACCGTCATGCAAATGAACTGATAACAGTGGTTTGGATTTTTCCATTTTCCACCGCTCACCTTCCCTTCACTTTTGGGAGTTTTCCACACACACCCTTCAATTTTAAAATTTTTATAAAAAAAACTTACAATTTATCGCAATTTCGTCTGGAAGAGAAGCTCTAATTTTTTTTTAATATTTGTCAAATGTTCCTATGAAAATGTATTTGTGTTTACGTTGAGTTTAACTCTTAAACCAGGACGCGGGCCTAATGACTGTTTAATATTTAAATCATGTGCAATTAATGTTGCGTCATCCACATACCATACTTGAGAACTTAGAAAACGGGCTATGAAATTGGCAACAAGACAAAATGCCAGCGGGCGTAATGGGCCACCTTGCTGTCCGGATCTTGGCTAAATTCAGATGTAGTGCAGTAAATAGAGATACATTTTCGACAAAAATAATAATAGGATACCGCCTGTGCCATGTAATTGTAAATAGTATAAAGTACCTTACAGTCATGTTTATACCGAAAACTAAATTGTCATTGCATTTAAATGCAAAAAGCTTTTTTTTTCTTTGCAGTTGAGTAGAAGTAATGAAGCAACGTTAATGGTGGCTCAAAAAAAAGTTGTAGAGTAAAAAATACGAATAAAATGAGCTTTAAATGTCTCGATCAGATAATAATTTTTTGTGGAAAATCAAAAAAAACTAGAAATATTTACGTTTTTCTTTAAAATTCGTAGATCCGTCACTTTTTGAGATGTAGCGTAAATATGAGGTAATTATACAGTACTAATGTGTCAAAACCCAAAATTATCGGGCAGTTATACAATTACGATTTAAATTTTTTAATGTAATATTTTCAATCGAGGTTGAATGCTAATGCGGTGGTCCGGTTGATACAAATAAAAAATATTTTTGAACGTGAAATAAAAAGGAAAAAAATGCATACAAAGATGACTGAAATTGACCGAGAGCGAGGAGGCGATGGAATGGTGGGGATAACCTGCCGCTAGCAGCGCCCTTATAATCTCAGTCGTTTTGTTCCTATCCATTTCACGTTTAAAGCTTTTTTTTATTTTTGACAATCTGACCATCACACGAGCATTTAGTTTCGATTAAAGATATTGCATTAAAAAATTAAATTGCAATTATGATAAACTATGCCCCACGTTTTGCACATATTAAGGTAATGAATAATTACTTTTTATTTCTCAAAAGTTATCTCTACATTTCAAAAAGTAACTGATTTCTTGGAAAATTATTATCGAATCGAAACGAGTTAGCGCTGATTTTATTCATATTTTTATCCTCTACAACTTTTACACCTTTAACGTTGGTTCATTAGTTATTACTCAACTAAAAAAGAATAAAAAAGCAAGGTTTTTGCATTTAAATGTTAATAAACCGTATAATGACAATTCATTTTCAGTATAAAACATAACCATAAGGTAGTTTATACTATTTACAATTTCATGGCACAGGCGATGCCCTACTATTATTTTTGTCAAAAATTTAATTATTATTTGCTCTATTGACTGGGGTAATGGTATGATTCACTCTCCTAAGGCCAGAATAGAAGAAAATTGGTACTTTGATATATAAATGGATAAAGTTCTGATAATTTTTTTAATGTCTCTAAAATACCTCCAGCAATACATGTGTAACTGAACGAAGTAATAACA